>BRDA01001702.1:83014-151243 GCA_036984385.1 Crenuchus spilurus
GGGTAGAATTTACGTATAAATAAACCGACACATTTTATGATGTAGCCCGAAATTGAGCTTCCCCTCCTTGAAAGACCAGCATCCGCCACTGGTCTGCAGACATACTTGGCCAGTCCATCACCTTTACCTTCAGCATCCTCAGCAAGGCCGTTGACCATGATGATACCACCACCATGTTTGACTGTATGCACGAGACCGTTATCTTGGTACTGTTCACCAAAGTGCCACCACACATGCTGGACGCCATCTAAGCAAAACAAATTTATCTTGGACTCGTCAGACCACAGGACACAATTCCAGTAATTCATGCTCTTGGACTGCTTGTCTTCAGCAAGCTGTTTGCAGACTTTCTTGTGCATCAGGTTCAGAAGAGGCGACCATGCAGACAGAGTTGATGCAGTGTGTGGCGTATGGTCTGAGCACTGACAGACTGACCTCCCACTTCTTTAACCTCTTCAGCAATGCTGGCAGTACTCATGCACCTCTTTTATGTTAAGCCAACCTCTGGATATGATGCTGAACACGTGGACTCAACTACTTTGGTTGACCCTGGTGAGGCCTGTTCCAGAGTAGAACCTATTCTGGAAAACTGCAGTATGACATTGGCCACCATGCTGTAACTCCGTTTCAGAGTGTTGGCAGTCTTCTTGTAGCCTAGGCCATCTTTGTTGAGAGCAACAATTTCTCACATCCTCATAGTTCTTTCCCATGTGGTGCCAAGTATGAGACAATTATACCCAAAGCACCAAGTTTAGCAGCCCTGCTCCATATTCACAGCTGGAATTTTGTAACTCCTGTGACACCAGAGAGGGACAAAAACAAAACTGGGCACAATTTGGACATGTTCACTGTGAGGTGTACTCACTTGTATTGCCAGCTATTTGGGTGTTGAGTTATGCTCAGAAGACAGTAAATCTGTACAAGCTTTACACTGACTACTCCAAGTTATGTCCAAGTTTAATTTCTGTATTTTTGTCTCATGAAAACATAATAAAATATGTGCAGAAATGTACTGACTTTTGTTGGATACCATGTATGTATGTGTGTATATATAGCCCAGAAATGTTTTTGAAATAACCTTTCTTGTTCTTTCTCTCCATGAATGAAATAAATTTTGTTTAGGGTTTGGATACCCCATACTTTAGTATAGACTGATTGTACCACTCACATCTTATAACATATTGTATATTCATGGATTACTTAAAGCTTTGCAGCTTCTTTCTGAAGTCCTGTGATAATTTTAAACATGGGTATTGATTTTAGTACTACATAGGATGGAATGACTATGAATGTATCTTAAATAGGAATTATTCTTTTTTTCTTTTTTTTTGAGGGCATCATTAACAAATTTACATTTGACAGTATTTTTACCTGCCCATTGTCTTCATTATTTAGTTGTTGTCTCACTCTGAATGTGTATATATGTTGTTCTACAGTTTGTTCTGTAGAATGTGAAACATTTTTTGCACTCTTTGAAGGATGTTGCGGGTTTCCCCTCGGTGTGTGTGTGGGTGTGTGTGTGTGTTTTGAGGGTGTTTTATGAGATGTTGCATATTTGTGTGAAATGTGGGTGTATGTTTGTAAGTTTGTTTGTGTTTCTTCATGGGAGTTGCATGTCTGTGTTCTCTGTATGTATGTGGAATGCCACTAAATGGTCATATTCATTAAAGTGTGTGTCTGCCCAGTGCATGGAGTGTGTGTGTTTGTGTGTGCGCGCTCTCTCTCCTGTCATGCGTCTGTGCTCTCTGTGATTGTGTGTTCACCACTAATCCTGGGGCCTGCCCCTTCTCTCCCGAGGCTTACAATATCTTATGGAAAAACAAACGAGTGCAGGTAAGGAGAAGAGATTGCAGTCACAGATCAGAGTAACTGTATTTTTCTCTAGCCTTCCAACTGTCTCCGTCAGGAACCCCCTTAGTTCATCTCCCTTCAGAGAGCTTGGCACATCCTTTTTTTTCTTTTCTATAAAATGCAAGCATCACTTCTTTTTTTTTTATTTTTTTTATTTTAAAATTGCAGTAAAAGGGTTGGACACAATTAACCCAATCTCTGTTTTTGTCATGATCTTAAAGATTTAAAGGCTAAGGGTCACAAAGTTTGTGTCCAACATACAGTTCATATGCAAACGTTTGAACACTCTTACTTATATTGTGTGTTTTGTTAATTTGAAAATGTAAAAATACTAGTGCATCTCAAAAATTAGAATACCATGAAAAAGATTTTATAATCATAATTTAATTTAATTATATAATATTTTATATAAACTTCATGTATTGGCAATGTTGTCCAGTATAGTGTATGGCTCATGAAAATTAGAAGTCCAGAATCTCAAATTGTTAGAATATTTCATTTCAAGTTTGAGTGAATTACTATTCAGGCAGAACCAACACTGAAACAAAAAGGCTTGAAATTTCATTTTACTTTTAATGAATATAACATTATATAACCATTTTGAGTTAAATTATGAACACATGAACGCAATATTTTATATTTTTGTGATATTCTTGAATATTTTTGGTGTGCACTACTAATGTCCTCCTCAGGGAGCAAAAACAAATGTAACGTTCTTCTACAAATTGTACAGTTTTTATCTAATTCATAATTTTGCAAAAAATGACAAAAAATATTTTATGCATATTATTGTCTTTAATCTTAAAATAAGATAATACTTAATTTTATGGGAATAAAATCTGTTATTTAATAACTAAAAACAGTACAAGTAGATTAGTAGTATAGTAGTGGTTATTGGCAGTATTTCCATTATTTTGAATAATTGAGTTATAAAATATATATTCAGTATTTCCTATCAGTAGACAGTAGATGTTACAGTAGAAGTTCAACACTCATCTCGACCAGTGACTGTATATCTGTACTTGGTCTTTGCATGAATGCCTGTTCTTATCAGCTTCTGTGTTACCTGTTAAAAGTTTTGCTACCACCTCAGAACTGTACCAAAACAGTACTTATTCAGGGGCATGTGGAGTTTTTTTCCCAAAATGAAAGTCCTGGCATTGAAGTGAATTGTGTTATGATGTGTGTTATATTTGCTGATTATAGATATTTGCTGTGTTTTCTAGTTGAAAATGCGAGCTGGTGGAATGAGTGAGTCATCCAAGTGGAAGAAGCAGAAGCGTTCTCCTCGACCCTCTCGCCATATGGTCCGCAGCTCGTCCGGACAGATGGACCAGCTCGCCACTCTCAGCAACAACCTCTCAGGTAAACTTCCAGGTTAGACAAATCAACTAAAACTAAAAAAAAAACTGAGGTGTGATCAAATTTTGGCTTGAGATCAAATTAAAGTCTTGAGCCAGACTGTAGATGTGGAATTTATTTTAAAAGATTAAATTAAATTAAATTGTATAGTAATACGAGATCATTAATACCTGTATGTGTTTGTGTGTAGGTGGAGTGCCCTTCATTGAGCAACAGAGTGGTGCTACTTTCCCTGCATCAGACAGTGTAGCCTCTTCTATCTCTAGCCCTACTACAGATAGTGGTCTTTACAACTGTTCAAAGACCACCTCCAAAGAAGACCTCTCGGACCTTGAGCAGAGCAGCTCTACTGCCACCACACCAGGCACAGCACCCATCACTGAGGCAGGCCAGCTTGACTCACAGGTAAACCTAAAATAAGATGGAACCAGTTCCATCTCTACAATAGCTGTATATATTATGCAAGAATTTTCCTTTGCCAAGATCAGAACAGTTTTTAAAACATTTCATTACAGGTACTGAAGGTTTAGCAAATTCAGCAATAAAACAACATATTAGAGCTGATATAGCAGTGCACGTTGGAAGAAAATACAGATTAGAGATTATTATTTATTTTTGTACATCTTAAAGGCAAAAGCAACATGTTACTGTCATTTGGGTGGATGCTGTGTATTTCTGATGATTTCTGATTCTGTGGTCATTTGACTCAAGTTGACCTAAAAAAAGATTAATTGACTAATCTCTTATGCCTTTTTTGGTAATTTTCCTTTGAAGCTGCCACCTTTAGAAGTTCTGAGAGGTTTTCTGTTTAATGTGAATGTTTGTCAGTGAAACAATAGAAGCCATGTTGTTCTCAAAATGTGATGTGCAGACAAAACAAGTTTCCATAACTGACACAGTCAACTACTAACTGAATTTTTTGACTAATTATTGCAAGTCTAAAATGTTTACTCTGCAAGAACTATTGAACATTGGTGGTATGTTGTTGACAGTGTGAGGGCCGGCAAATGGAGCATCCTCAGTCTGCTTCAGTGGAGTCTATTCCTGAGGTACTTGAGGACAGAGACTCATTAGCAGAGCAGTCTGACTCTGCATCTGTGCATGACATGGACTATGTCAATCCTAGAGGAGTGAGGTTCACCCAGTCTACTCAGAAAGAAGGTACACTTTCTGCTCGACTTGTTGGTAACTCTTCTACTCAGTTTGGTTCAACTGGGGAAAGAAGCCAGGCTTTTGAAAAAAGCATGCTTACATAGTTGTATTTCCATCAGGTGCAGCTCTGATCCCTTATGGACTCCCATGTCTGAGAGAGCTCTTCCGATTCCTCATCTCACTCACTAACCCTCATGACCGACACAACTCTGATGTGATGATGCACATGGGCCTGCAGCTGTTGAATGTGGCTCTGGAGGCCACACACATTGCTCCCTACCAGTCGCTGCTGGTTCTAGTCAAAGATGAGCTCTGCAGACATCTTATACAGGTTTGAATTTTCAAAGTCTTCTTGTGTACTTCTGAGTGTGTTCTTTGGTATAGATAATAAATACAAATAAATGTTTTGCTCTTTTTGTAGCTATTGTGTGTGGACCGAATGAATTTGTATGCTGCTTCCATACGAGTCTGCTTTCTGCTTTTTGAGAACATGCGTGGACACCTCAAGTTTCAGCTTGAAGTATGTGAACTTCCCTACCAGACATGAATGAGCTTTATTTATTTATTTTGATTTAACTCTAGGGAAGAGCTCTGGAGTTTGCCATCAGACTTGCTGTACTTTATTACGTACAACTGCTAATCAGCTTTTTGTGTCCTACAGATGTATCTGAAGAAGCTAATGGATATCATTACCTCAGAGAACCCGAAGATGCCCTATGAGATGAAGGAAATGGCCCTTGAAGCTATAGTGCAGCTCTGGAGAATCCCTAGCTTTGTCACTGAGCTCTATATTAACTATGACTGTGACTTTTACTGTTCCAACCTTTTTGAAGACCTCACCAAGCTGCTGTCGAAGGTAATCACTCTTCACATCAAGTTGTTGATCAGCACCAAATAGCCATGCCCCCCTTATAAGATTAATATAGCAAGACTATTGATTAACTGTTGTTTTCCTTTCAGAATGCCTTTCCAGTGTCTGGACAGCTTTACACAACCCATCTTTTGTCACTCGAAGCTCTGTTAACTGTAATCGACAGTACAGAGGCACACTGTCAAGCTAAAGTGTTAAACAGTGCTGCAGAGCAGGACGAGTCAGAAACATTAACAGTTGAAGGGGATGCCACTGTCATCAGTAGCACAGATGCAATGACGGGTATGAAGATGGACAGTCAGTGACTTTGTAAATAAATACTTTGTGTTTTATATTGTATTTAATATTTTGTATTGCAAAACTCTTAATTCTTATCTGTAGAATCTATCAAGACTGTGTCTAGTTCAAATGGACAGAGTACTGTGGAATCTGAGGTATCATCTGTGTGCCCTCCAACCAGTGGACATCTAATGGCACAAAAAATGAGGCTGGGTAGGCAAGACCAGGAGGAATCAGACACAGGTACTGTCATTATTGTGTAACATCTAAATATTCTAAATATTACTCAACCATGCACATGATTAAGTTGTTGTTGGTTACCATTTTATTATTTAACACAAAATAACTGAATTTTTTGTTTCCTCCAAATATCTCAGCCGAGAAGAAAAGTCCTAAAAAGCCTCATCGTTTTTCCAGCTGCTTTCCAGACTCACAGGAACTGACTGACATCAAAAACAAGAAAAAGGTGACACCGAATTCTTGAGCAGCTTCATCGAATAAACAATTTATATGTTAATGGTGTATAAAAGTTAAGTGAGCAAAATCGGCTTTATATTTGTAAGCAGTGAATTTAGATTTTGTTCTCTTTGTTTGTAGCTTCTGATCACAGGCACTGAGCAGTTCAATCAGAAGCCTAAGAAGGGAATCCAGTTTCTACAAGAAAAAGGCCTTCTCAGTAGTCCAATAGACAATAATGAGGTGGCTCAATGGCTTAGAGAAAACCCCCGCCTGGACAAGAAGATGATAGGAGAATTTGTCAGTGATCGTAAAAACGTAGAACTGCTGGACAGTTTTGTCAAGTAAGAGTTCATTAAAGAACCATTAACAGTCTTGAGCCAGTGTGTTTCAGCTGTTTATAGACGGGGTGTCAAATCTTATCAATAAAGGGCTGATGTGGCTACAGCTTTTCATTCCAAATTGACTGGAACGAACCTGTTTCTACATGTTTTAATCAATTAGCCTGTCTTCCAGAAACTGATCATTTGTGCTCTTGCTTGTTTGGAGATAAAACCTTTAGCCATACCAGCTACAGTATGTCTGGGTGAGATTGGACACCCCTGGTTTATAGTTTATTTTTGGGTATCAACCTTAGTGCTATAATGTGCTTCTAGACCAGGATAACTGTCAATAATCTATTTGCATTAAAGAAGTTGATATAACTGCTACTGAATGTGTAATGAAAGAAGAGTGTACTGCCTTCTAATGTGAATATTTAAATAGACCTCTGAGCTCAAATACTGGTTTGTAGCTATGAGTCATAGAGGGGAAAAAATTAAGTATACTGAGAGATGTACACTGAACAATATAAATGTTTTTGTTTTTGCTCCCATTTTGAACTCAAAGCTCCTAAGAATTTTTCTGTATACACAAAAGGCCTTTTCTCTCAAACATTGTTCACAAATTTGTCTAAATCTGTTAGTGAGCACTTCTCCTTTGCTGAGATAATCCATCCTCCTCACAGGTGTGGGATATCAAGATGCTGATTAGACAGCATGATTATTGCACAGGTGGTGCGCCTTAAGCTGGCCACTCTAAAATGTGCAGTTTCATACGTTTTGAGGGAGTTCGCAGTTGTCATCCTGACTGCAGGAATGTCCAACAGAGATGTTGCTTGTTAATTGAATGTTCATTTCTCTGCCATAAGCCATCTCCAGAGACATTTAAGAGAATTTGGCAGTACATCCAACTGTCCTCACAACCTCAGACATGTAACCACACCAGCCCAGGACCTCCACATCCAGCATCTTCACTTCCAAGATTGTCTGAGATCAGCCACCCGGACAGCTGCTGCAACAATCAGTTTGCATAACCAAAGAATTTCTGCACAAACTGACAGAAACCATCTCAGGGAAGCTCATCTGCATGCTTATTGTCCTCATCGGGGTCTCCAACTGACTGGAGTTTGTCGTCATGACTTGAGTGCTCTATTGTTCAAATTCATTGGCATATGTCATGTTGGAGAGGTGTTCTATCCCACCGTCAACATGGGCCACTCGATTTATACCGCTGATGTCGCCAAACTGCTCACCCACACACCGCCATGCACATAGTCTGCCATCTACCAGTGAAAATCAAGATTCATCCATAAAGAGAACGCCTCTCCAACTGTTCAGGTGGCTTTTTATTGTGGCCAGCTGAAGGCACACCTTTTCAATAATCATAATGTCTAAATGAATGCATTATCTCAGGAAAAGTGCTCAGATCTTATGCACAATATTTGAGGGAAAAAATGCCTTTTGTTTACATAAAAAAAGTCTTAGATGTTTGAGTTCAGCTCACGAAAAATGTAAGCAAAAACAAAAGTGTTGCATTTATATTTTTATGTACAGTGAATGTGAAATGCATTATGTGATATTTCATATAGCAGTTTTGTAGCATTATCATTTTACCTCAGTTCTGGTTAAAGGAGAATTTCAAAGATCTTTCAGAAATGTCTGCATGATTAAAGCTCTCTGATTCAAGCATAGACATTTACAGCTGTTTGATGCAAAGTGCTTCATTCTAGATTAACATTTGCAGTTACAAATATTCAATCCCCTCACCCTAAAATATATTGTGGTGATGTGTATAGAATTGAAGATATACAACAATCAATCTTAGAAAATAAATCAAGAACATTTATTGATGCATTTTGATAAGTTTACCATTTTTAGTTTAAAAGGAAAAAAAAAATCTTAATATTTATGACAAATGTCCCCTGTGCACTGTTCAACCCCCAAACCTCAGTACTTGGTGGAGCATTGTTGGGCCTTAACCTGCTCATTCTTCTAGTGCAAAGGTTTACTGCTCATTGGTTGGATGGATGACTTTGGAGGTTAAAGTTTAATGTTAAAACTGCTTTCTTTAGATCCCACCAGAGTTTTTCTGCGGGATTTTAATTGAGGCTGGAGACTGCATAGATCTGTTGTCTTGTTGTAGTGTCTAATTATCACCAAAGTTAAATTTCACCACATAACATTCCTTCTCTGAATTTGCTTGGCTTCTGTGATTTTTGTGAATCCTAGATGCCAGTCACACAGTCAAAATTTATTGTAAGGATAGTATACTTTTGGTCATAAGCCTGACCTGTCAGACAAAGGTTTCCATCAAGACTTCATAAAAAGTAAGATCTAGCTCTGCTGAAAAGTTACTAATCTTACTACTTTCCCTAATATTTCTAATTGCAATTGTTCTTACTCAGTCAGAATTATTAACTGCAGCCATTAAAAGAACCAAATGTCTGAAGCATTTAATGCCTCTTAATGCTACATCACTGAAAGCTGTTACATGACCTGGTTAAAAATATGTTGCCAACTGAATGGCACATTGTTTTAGGATAATTTTGAGATGAGGTTTTGGGCTAAAAAAGCATTTTGGTGCATGGTGGAGCGATACATGCAGAGTGATATTTCTTTCCGATTTCTCACTGTTTTACTGTTATCAACATTACATATAGGAACAATGAAGATTTGTGCAGGTTTACTGCTCATTTTAAATAATAAATAAAATGGCTATATTTGCTCTGTAGACATCGTTTTCTTTGCATGCTACGACAACTACAGTAGAAATAGACAATGCACTTCCACATCAACACACTGCATGACTTTGTTTACATTTTAACAATTTAATTATCCAGACATTTTGAAAAATGGAATAGAATTAAATAGAATTAAAATGGAAAAATGTATTTAATTACATCATTGATTTGATTCATTGACTGTCTTTTTATCTCCTTCTAGTACATTCACCTTTCAGGGGCTGCGCATAGATGAGGCTTTGCGTTTGTATCTGGAGGCTTTCCGCCTTCCTGGCGAAGCGCCGGTCATTCAGAGGCTTTTGGAAACCTTCACTGACAACTGGCATGTGAGTCAGCTGCCACACACACTCGCCAGGGACACACGGGTAGACTGGAGCAGACCCACACACACATGCATACTGTAAATAGGTTATAGGCTAGCTGCTATCTCGCTCACACACAATTATTGGGATGTGCTCACACCCACACAGTTCTTCCATTACCACACGCTAAGGCAATCCTGACCACCAACTGGCCCCATCATCAGGTAATTAGTGACTATGGAACAGCAACCCAATAGGGATTATGGACAGGCCCATTAGTCATGCAGGTAATCAGGGAAGAGGAAAATATCGCATTGGGAAGTGTGACATAGGCATCCTGCAGCAAGAGACAAGGCTAAACCACTGAAGAGAGCATTCAGAATGCACTTCTTAAATAAGGAAGGTTACTTTCACTGTGACCTGGAAAGTATTTGTAGTAATGTCTTTTCTTAGGCTCAGTCCTCAGTTACTGCAATTGAGCTCCTATCATCGTCTGAAATAGATGAACAAGGTTGTACCCTTCCCTGTTGCAACAGTTTATCGTAACGAGAATGGATTCCCTGTCTGACATTTACAGAGTAGGCACATTTCTGAGGTGTTTCAATAAAGGATCCACACAGATGTTTATTTTTACTCTTAGTGGGAGATGTCACATGATTGTACTGTGCCCATTTTTTCCTGTTTTCCATTTCCAGAAAGTCAATGGAAACCCCTTCCTGACGAATGATGCTGGCTTTGCCTTGGCCTATGCTGTCATTATGTTGAATACAGATCAGCACAACCACAACGTTCGCAAGCAGAACATCCCCATGACTGTAGAGGTGAGCGCAAAGACATGTAGCACCTACACATGTAGTGTTTGCTGACTATATCTCTCTTTTCCTACATCATAGAGATTTACACATCTCTGAAAGCAGTGACTGTCAACAGTTGTATAACACACGAGCATAAGCCATCGTAGAAGGGTGCATTAATATATCTGTCTCAGATAGGTTTAATGTTCAAGATAAATATATGTTATGCATCCTTGTCTCTACATAAACAACTGGTAGCTGCAGTAAGTGTTGCGTGAGGTCGTTCTGTCCTGCTGATATATCAAGACTGTCAGCAGCTGAGAGGAAGAAATTTGTGTATACACAGACACACGCTCAGTTTTTTTTTTCTGTTTTAGATCAGCACAGCAGAGCCACAGAACACATACAACGTGAGGAGATTTGCTCTGCAGCTAGATGTGTTTACAGAATATTTTGTCACCATGATCATTCTGAAAATCCACCCACAATAGCTGTAGAGGTGCATGAAGACCTCTTGGAACCCAATCCTAAGATATTCACACTGCATGCTTTAGGGATAAGTGGAAGAAGAGAGTTCAGAGTGAAAGTGGAGCTCTTGAAGCTGAGAGGTCACGGTGCTGTTTGGCTGACAGTGTGAGTCCAGCTGTCTCATCTCTGAAGCAGCTCTAGTGAATGTCTGGACCAGGCCTCCGATAGACCCAGCTGGCCCTTCCCCCATTCCCCCTGTTTACTTCTTTGTTTATTTCTCTTTACATTTATCCCTTTCCCCAGGGATCTTCCTTTACCTGCCATTAAGAAGGCATGCAGTAAAACAGTGGCCTAATGCCATCACTCAACAGCGGATATGTGTGTGTTTATTTGAGCTGAGTTTGGCCTTAGACCAGTCTGCCCAACACCAACACTTAAGGGACACCAGCAGTATTAAACCCAAGGGCCATTATTGGATTTGAAAGGCGATAGGAAGTTGATGTTGCTGTAATTAGCTGGAATGAAGGAATTTTAATCTATTTCTTCCTTTTTACTTATATGTTTTTTTTTCCAATTTATCTAGCAATTCAAGAAGAATCTGAAAGGTGTGAATGGGGGTAAAGACTTTGATCAGGACATGCTGGAAGATATCTATAATGCTATAAAGTAAGCAAGTAAAATAATGTTTAAATAATTATATTTTTGCTCTGTTTTCAAAAAGCTTCTTTACTTGCGTTTTTTTTTTTTATTAAAAATGATACAATTAAAGATGTATAACAAATATTAAAGGATTACTATTAGTTCTTTTGTAGAACTTATTAATTAGCTACTATGAATATGTATGTTATATTGCTGTAAACTGTGTGAAACCTGCCATGTGAAACTTGTTTATAATATATATTTTTTTGCCAACTGAATTGTGCACGGCTTTTCTGCAGGAATGAGGAGATTGTAATGCCTGATGAGCAGACAGGTATTGTAAAGGAGAACTACGTGTGGAGTGTGCTTCTGCACAGAGGAGCCACTTCTGAAGGCATCTTCCTCCACGTTCCTGCAGGCAGCTATGACCATGATCTGTTCACCATGACCTGGGGTCCAACCATCGCTGCCCTCTCTTACGTGTTCGACAAGAGCTTGGAAGACACTATCATTCAAAAAGCCATTGCAGGGTTCAGGTAGAAGCATGTCTTTGAGTTCAAGTTGAATCACTGAAGAATCATTAATCTTAAATGAACTGCCAAACTCAAGAGTACGTGATTATCAAATGGCTTATCACACACCAGGTGTTTTTTTCACACAAGTGGTTTTTCAGTTAAACATTACATTAGTAGTGCATCTCCAAAAAAAATAAATATTGTGAAATCTGTGTCTATAATGTAATTTTAAAAAGAAAGATGTTTTAATGTTGATACTGTTTGAATAGTAATTTACTCAAACTGGTAATTAAATATTATAATAATGTTATGAGCTATAATACAGATCAACAGTAAGACAAAAAGGCTTGTCACTTCATGTTTAATGAATATAACATGACAGTTTGCCTTTTTGATTAAAATTTTTGAAACAAATAATCTTTTTGCACACTATTCTATTTTTTGCGTGTCTATTCTCTGAATTTGTTTTACCCATTCCAGGAAATGTGCCATGATTTCTGCACACTACGGTTTCAGCGATGTGTTTGATAATTTAATCATCTCACTCTGCAAGTTTACCACACTTAGCAGTGAGGTAAGACCAGTTTGTTCTAATAACATACCTCTAACCAGTGTGATATGGCACTTTTAGAGTGAGCTAACCTCCATTACGTGAAATCAGCCCTGCTGTAATAGTGACCGAGGTTGTTTTGTGTGTTCAGTCTGTAGAGAACCTGCCCACAGTGTTTGGCAGCAATGGGAAGGCACAGGTAGCAGCAAAGACTGTTTTTAACCTTGCTCATCGTCATGGTGACATATTGCGAGAGGGCTGGAAGAACATCATGGATGCTATGCTGCAGCTCTTCAGGGCTGAGCTCTTACCCAAGCCTATGGTAGAGGTGAGAGAAGGACAGTTATCATTCTGATGAATTCTTCATACCTGATAAACTACTGTAACTGTTTAGATGTAATGTTTCAGTGAGGAGTTCTGCATGGAGGAGTGTTCATTTTAGATTTTGGTCTGCAAGGGTGTTACACTGCCACCTACTGTCAAATGAAAATAGATGTTTAGGTTGTCAAAGGATAATAATCCCTCACTTCTTCAAAGGTTGAAGACTTTGTGGAACCTAGTGGAAAGATTTCTCTACAACGTGAGGAGACACCATCCAACAGGTAAACTGTCTCACATCTCTGTCTAACATTTAAGTATAACAAAGACTTAATGTTTAATACATGCTCACTTTTTCAGGGGAGAGTCAGCTGTGCTGAGTTTTGTTAACTGGTTGACGCTGAGTGGTGGAGCTGAACAGTCAGGACTGCGGGGCCCCTCAACTGAGAACCAGGAGGCTAAACAGGCAGCTATGCTCTGTATAAAGGTACATGTCCCAAATAATTTCCTTTACCAGAATGGGAATGATGATTAAAGGAAACCAAAATACTTTGCTATTATCTTTCTCAATAAACTTCTATCATTTGCTGGAGCTAATTTTGCTAAGGAGCATATTTCTGTTTCATGCTTATCAGCAATGTGACCCAGAGAAACTGATCACAGAGAGCAAGTTCCTGCAGCTGGAGTCTCTACAGGAGCTTATGAAGGTAAAGCCTGGACAGGTTCTCAATCAGTAGTGTTGTTTGCTTAACCCTATAAAGCCATGTGTATCATATTTGATACGTCTTTGACTTTTTAAGGCCTCTTCATCAGTGTGATAATTTAATGTTAAATCATCTTGTATCATTTATTGCTATAAATAATCCCCTGGTGGATTATCCACACAGTGCAAGCACCAAAGACTAATTGCATATTTCTAAGTTTGAAATTATACGAGTAAAAAAAATAAGGGAAAACCATTGTATAAGGGGTTAAAGGTTAATGTTCTGTTTGTTTGTTTTTAAAACAAGTGTGAGTAATAGGTTCTGGTTTTGTAAAATGTCACAAGTCATATATCATAATTGGTCAGAAGGGCAAACATAACGCCAGATTTCTGGCAATAATTTGATGGTTCAGGCTTTACAGGTCTAAATTTGTCAGCATATGAAATCATCCAGTTTAATGTAATCTTTTATAGCTTTTTTCAGAAATGATTTATCAGTATGTTCAATAATCTGTCTGTGCCAGGCTCTGATCTCAGTGACTCCTGATGAAGAGACTTATGATGAGGAAGATGCTGCTTTCTGTCTAGAGATGCTGCTCCGCATTGTTTTGGAGAATAGGTAATGTGACTCTGTAGGAACATTTGAGGAGATTCAATTCCTTGGACTTCTAGTTTTTCTTTTCTTGAATGTAATGTGCCTTTTTGCTTCCAGGGACCGTGTGTCATGTGTGTGGCAGACTGTGCGTGACCATCTTTACCACTTGTGTGTGCATGCTAATGAGAGCTGTTTCCTGGTGGAGAGAGCTGTAGTGGGGCTGCTGAGACTAGCTATACGTTTGCTGCGCAGAGAGGACATCAGCTCACAGGTATGTGCTAAGGCTGCATGTTGTTGTCCAAATACTAGTATTGAAGGGTTTGTATGGTCATGAAAGTCCTGGAAATGTCATGGATTATACAGAATTTTCAGGCTTGAAAAAAGTTTTGGAAAACAATAGTTGCTGAAAAAGCCCTCACAAGACCTGAGAGTTAACAGCTACTAACATTTCAATTGTCAACGTGATGAGTAAATCTAAATGAATGGATTACTACAGTACAGAATCCTGGTTAGCACAGGGAGAACATTCAGTATGGTCATGCTTCAGGGTTTGTGGAAAATGTTGCTTTTCAGCATGAATTAGAGAAGACTAGTGCTGAAAATGAACAAGCAAAATGTTTCTGCTGCCTCCGAGACTGATATTAGCATAGCTAAGTTATATATCTTCACAGCTGTCATAATACTTGCTAACATATCATTGATGCACCTGAAAAAACATTCAACAAACCTCTGTCATGGCAGATCCTTTTATTAAACTTGGCAGGTATAACCTTGACACATATTGGATTAAGTCTTTATAAAAGATTGTGAAAGTGATTTTTTTTTCTAATTTCCTAGACCAGGTACACAAAAAGAAAGACTATGACTATTATCAAATAAACTGATCAAAAATCACATAAAAGCTCAAGGTATATGGCTATTTATGTCACCATCATGTTGTTGTTGTTGTTCAGTAATTGTGATTTTAATTCCAGTTAGCTGAAAAATGTAAAGCAGTGAGATGGAAAACATTATCATACTAATCACTTTTTAACTGTATTGTATTTTGACCAGATTCTAAACATCTCTTTGTAGAAGAAACTGATCTGTTCTTTTTACATCTGATTTCTGAATTTATGGGACAGTGATTAGCAATTGATGTAATGAATAATTAATGAGAATTGTTAAACCTGGCACAGGTGTCAATGGATGGGTCACATTCATTTTCTATGTGTTGCAGTCTTTAACATGGAGTGCTACCTGACCAGTCATAATCGTGTCATGTTTTGATTATACCTCTCAAAATATTCAAGTAGACTGTTTGTATGTTAAGACTATGTCACAGATTTTTGTTCCATAGAACTGACATTTATACTAACTGTATATTTCAGTCATTAAGAGTTTGATGCAAAATTCTTCATTTAAAAAAAACCTTACCAAGTTAAAATTGTTCACAATGCATGTTTCAAAGACATGTAGGTTAACTGGTGGCTTTGGATTGTAAATCAGATGTCTTTATTTGTGTTGCAGTTGTCAGAATTCCTCATTTGTCACCACAACTGTAAATAAATGAGATTCAGTAAAAGGCTCTACAATGCACCATTTCACATACTACTTGTTTGCATTGTTTACATGGGAATTCCCCTGTTAATGTTTGGTGTATCATTTTTGTTCATTTCAAGAATCATGTAATTACACTGTGCAAAAAGTGTATGAACCCTGGTAGTGCAATTGTATTTCGACATATTTCAGTATTACCATTGTAATTAGTGAATCCAAGACAGGTCTACATTATTTTAACCAAATATTTCACTTTTATTAGATTACATAATTTACATTTATTGTAATGCATGAATAAAGTGGTTTCTCACAACACCCATAGAAACGCTCTGAACTCACTGGTTAGGATGCTCACATTGTATGTAAAAACATTTTCATCTGCTTGTTCCCATGTTTATAGGTCCTGCTATCTTTACGCTTGCTGTTAATGATGAAGCCTCACGTGTTGTCTAGAGTCAGTCGAGAGGTAGCCTATGGCCTTCACGAGCTACTCAAAACCAATGCTGCCAACATCCACTGCACTGATGACTGGTACACACTCTTCTCCCTGCTGGAGTGCATTGGGGCAGGGGTCAAACCTCCAGCTGCCCTGCAGGTCACCAGCACCAACCCGGACACTGATACCGGTAAAACTAAAACACATTGCTTTAATGGAGTGGCACATCGATATTGCCGCTCAAGTGTTGAGCCTTTGAGTTTAATCCGAGGTGATGACTGAATTTGACAGTGCGTATGTTCTGCAGGTGCTCAGTCTGACAGTGAAATTAGCTCGTACCACCAGAGCGAAGTCACTCTAGACCGTGGCTATACCTCAGACTCTGAGGTTTACACTGAGCACGGCAAGTCCAGGATACCCCGCTCAGCTACAGATGTGGATGTGGGATGGCTGGTGGTGAGCAGACATACTCTACCTACTTATTTTTCATGCTTATGCTGCTTATTAAACATCATCATCCTTTTCAGCTTTCTGCTGTGTGCATTTATATATTTAGGGGTTTTTTTTAGACATTGTTTTATGTAGTGTCTGGAGATTTGTTTTCAAACCATTTTTTTTTTTGAGCAAAATGTTTAGTACAACAGTATCATTTTGAGATTAGTACACAAATGTCATGGCATTAGATGATTTGATCCTTTTACAGTTATATAAATTGGGATCTGTACTCAATGCTGTAATTGTTAACCAGACACAGTTTACAAACCTTTTTTTTTTTTTTTTAAATCACTCAGTAAGTAACAAAGCTGAATATCGTGAGTAAAATTTAATGTAATATAATTTTTGATAATTGTAGGATGAATATATTACTTATGTATACACACACACTACTCACATAAAGTGAGGGATGTTTGACTTTTGTGTAAAATTTCATGAATGCCTAAAATGCGCTCTAAAATTAATGTGACCTTCTCTAAACTTTTGAATGTACATGTCCAACTGTTCAGTGTTTCAATACTTTTTGCACAACTTGGTGATCTCTAACAAGGAGCTTAACGGCAAAATTTATAATAAATTCAAATAGAATTGGTATTTAAACAGCCATCATGCTGTTCACATTTTGACATCATGACACCAAGACGACACCTAAAAACTGATCAGCAGTACCTCACCATGGTGAGACTTCAAACAGGATGTTCTCAGACAGAAGTGGCCACTGAGCTTAAAGTGTCACAGAGAGTCATCAGCAGGTTGTAACAGAGATACAGAGAGACTGGAAGAGTCACAGAAAAGCAAAGAAGTGGACATTCTTTGGTCACATCCCACACTGATGACCGCTTCATTGTAAACAGTGCCCTGCAGAACCAGATGATGAATGCCACACAACTACAGGAACAATTAATGGAGATGAGAGGCCCCTAAGTGTCACGTCAGACCATTTGAAACCATTTACATCAGCGTGGTCTGTGTGCTAGATGACGTGCAAGGGTACCTGACCACACCAAAGGCACAGGTGTCATCATCTTGCATGGGCCAAGGAGCATTTATGCTGGACAATGGACCAGTGGGCCTCAGTGCTGTTCACTGATGAAAATCGATTCACGCTGAGCAGAAATGATGGCTACCAATGATGTTGGAGACGTGAAGGAGATGCTGTGCATCAGCCACTATTGTCACCAGACGAGCCTTTTTATGGTAGTGGTGTTACAATGTGTGTTAGTCAATACTGTCTTAGTCTACATTTTGTGAATGGTACAGTGACAAGCCTATACTATTTTAATAACATCAGTAATCCAGTCATTGTGCCTCTGCATGAACAACACAGGCCTAATTTCATCTTCATGCATCACATTGCTCCAGCTCATTGAGGTCGAGTCATTAAGTAACAGCTACTGGAGACTGGGGTACCTCAAATGGAGTAGCCTGCACTTTCTCCTGACCTGAATGCCATAGAAAAAATGTGTGTAGAGGCTTGTAACTCTCTATCCAAAAACCTTAATGACCTGAGGGCCACCCTTCAAGAAGAATGGGATGCATGACTCAGCAGATAATAAGTTGACTTGTGAACAGCATGATACATCGTTGTCAAGCTGTAATTGATGCTCAAGGGCACATGACACTTTATTGAGATATTGACATTTTTTGTTGGGGTATAGCCAACATTGTTGTTGGGTTTTGTTTCAATAAATAGTTTGAGATGAGGAAATCGCCATTACATGCTTCTACTTAAATGCCCTACTATCATGAAATCACTATCACTATAAAATGCACCTGCACTGTGAACTTTTTACATATGTGAGTGTGTGTGTGTGTGTGTGTGTGTGTGTGTGTGTGTGTAAATGCAGTATGATGATGATATTGATATTTTACCCATTTATGTCATAGCTTTTGCTATATTTCTTAAAAATAATAGGAAAACTGTAGTTTCCTGTCATTTAAAATATGTCCGTTTGTTTGTTTGTAGGTGGGTAAAGATGATTTGGATGGCACTAAGGTACCAGTTGTTGCAGGTTCCAAACCCCAGACTCCTCCTCCAATCAACCAGTATAGTTTAACTCTGGGTCAGGACCTTGGCCTGCATGACACTAAGTCCCTAATCAAGTGTGTGGAGTCACTGTCTTTCATTGTACGAGATGCTGCACACGTCACCCCTGAGAACTTTGAGCTTTGTGTTAAAGCCATTCGAGTGTTTGTTGAAGCCAGCCTTAATGGAGGTTAGTATATTGTCCTGCTCCAAACTGCACATTATCATTGATGTTTTTATGTCAAACATCAATGATAAGGTGTGCTTTGTGTTTTTGGTTAATCATTTTATTAAGTTCTGCACATTTTAATCCAGGATGTAGACTCGGACACTGAAAATAATAATTTTACATCTTGAAAAAGAATATTTCCTGAAGTCTGCTATTTAACCCAGCCAACATGGCTTTGGATCCTATTCAAGCAGATTTTGCTTCAGGGGGGTCAGCACCCTTCCTTCAAAAATCACAGTGGGAACAGAACGGCAACATAATTAAAAACTTGTGCTGTCTTTCTCTGAACTGACATCATAATTCTGTTTCCTCTGGTTTCACTTGAAACCAACCTTCAATATGGCATTTTTTCAAGCCTCATATGTGCAGATTGACTCCTGTGGGATTAGGGAGTCTTAGTGTGGTTCAATTCCATAGCACTGTAATTGGATGTGTCAATGTCTGGAAACTCTTTGGTGGGATACCTTAAGCTGTGCTCTAAGGGTGAGTCATTTAACTCGGGGCGATCTTACTGCATGACTTCTATGCCCTCACTCCATTTTTTCCTCAGTCTCTCAATCCAGCTATCTTCAGCAGGCTTAGTTAAGACTCATTCAGCACTTTTTTGGCTCTGTCATTAAACATGGTCTTTTCATTGGTCAGAGAGATCCATGCACTTTTGTAGATACCTGCTGTCAACAGGGCTTTACGAGCTCACTGTGAAGGCGGCCTGATCAAAGCACATAGTTTTAATCTGTGGTGCAGCTAATGGAAACAGTGCTGTGAGTAGGCAGTAGGGTTATTCTTTATCCTCCACTCACAGGAAGCAGAAAAAAATATTTTGATGTACTTCCAAGACAGCCTTGCTGTTAATGAAATGTATTGCTGTTGAAAGATAAAAGATGTTCCCCTGCCTCAAATTACTGACAAGGCAGGAAATGCTATTATAAAAGGTGATAAAACCTTTTAAAAGGTTTAGTTTTGTTTGAATTTACTTCTACCTCTCTTTCTCTCTCTGTGGTACCTCAACAGGTTATCGTACTCATGAAAAAAAGAAGAGTCATAAATACGACTCAAAATCTAGTCGGCTAAGGAAAAAGCCTAGAGAGAAGGAGGGTGTGTCCCGGCGAGCTAAACCCACAAGTCAGCGACCCTCACGTTCACACAGTGACGATGAGGAAGACGAGGGTGTGCCAGCTAGCTACCACACGGTGTCTTTACAGGTTAGTCAGGACGTAAGTACCGCAGCCCTTTCCCTACTACCTCTACCTGTTTGTCATCATGCTGCTCCAGGGCCTGGAGAGTTGTGGGGTTGCAGGGGGCCTTTTGGAATGAGGGTTTCTTTCTTTTTTCATAGCCGCATAAATTTGGAGGCATACAATCGGTGCTCATCTCTTCTGAACATTCTCCTACATTTAATACATTGAATTAAATATCTATTCATAAATATTTTCAGTCATACCCAAAGGATTGGACACCGCTGGTCAAATGAAATGTTTTTTTTTTTTTTTTTTTAAATAAGGTAATGCATCTTCTACAGCTAAAATAAGGTATTAAATATGGTATTTAAATATGGTAAAAAATTAAAACATGCTCTGATTTCTGTAAAGAGTAGTATTTTTATTTTCATTTAAATGTTGCTTGATCAGCAGTGTCCAGACCTTTTCACACGACTGTATGTAGTAAAGCGTGTAAAGTTAAATGATTACTTCCTTAACTTTCCATTTTCACTGGGACTGGGATAGATTTATTTCTTATAAATAAACCTGCTTATTTCTGCCTGTCTGTAAAACATAACATTCTTGAAAGGGCTGATAAATTCTTAATGTTTAAAGATCCTAGGAATGCCAAGTGTAAAGTACAAAGAGGCACCATTAAAAAGCGTCATTTAAACAATGCATTTTCCTCCTATTTTTCTTTCATAAGGACATATATTCCATCATTGTATTCCAGTTTTCGTCCATTGTGCTCTTTGTTCCAACCCACTTTTCCCAATAAGTGTCAATGCAACAGATGCATCACATTCATTTTAATATGCGAATGTCATGTTATTACTTTTTTCAGTTTGTTATATATTTAGACTTTCCCCTCTACTGATTAAGAAAAGTGAAGTATGTTTAGTACAATGAGTGTTTTCTTGTTGTGTAGCTGTTAGACCTGATGCATACACTGCACACACGAGCAGCCAGTATTTACAGCTCCTGGGCAGAAGAACAGCGCCATCTGGAGACCAACAGCAGGAAGATTGAAGCCGACTCTCAGACACTCTGGTCCAGCTGCTGGTGTCCTTTGCTCCAAGGTCAGACACCCAGCACTCTTATATGGCCAGTAACATGGCTACATAAATATATGACTGTTATAATTATGTAGGTAATATAATATATTATTTATATTATAATATATATATATATATATATATATATATATTCACACAAGTCCTGAAAGTAGATAAAGAGAACCCAGTTAAACAAATAATGCAAACATATAGTTGGTCATTTATTTTTTGAGGAAAAGGATGCAGTATGACAATTATGAGTGGCAAAAGCACCACTGTGTGTACTCTTAACAAGATGTCTTTTCAAACTTAGTGCTGGAGTAGTGTTTCAGAAACAAAGCTGGCCATCTCAGAGTATTATAGATTGTAAACAAATTTATTTACCCAGCATTCATGGGTGAATACACATGAAAACATACTCTTGTAGATTACATGTAGACATGCATATCAAATGACTGAAATGACTCCTGCAGGTATGGCTTGGCTTTGCTGTGATGCTAGAAGACAAGTCCGAATGCAGGCTCTTACCTACCTCCAGAGGGCACTGCTTGTACATGATCTGCAGACACTGGATGCAGTAGAGTGGGAATCCTGCTTCAATAAGGTGAGCCAGTGCCATGTGACTTAATTAAATACACATTAAACAGGAATTTATGCTGACTAAAATCCTTCTGTTGCAGGTCCTATTTCCACTGCTGACTAAACTCTTAGACAACATCAGTCCAGCAGATGTTGGGGGAATGGAGGAGACCAGGATGAGGGCCTGCACACTGCTCTCCAAGGTTTTTTTATTGTTTAAACATTAACATTTTCATGTATTAATTTTCCAAAAGGTTTTATCTACAGCAGTTAGCAAAATCATCAAACGTTTAAACGTTCAATACAAAAATTCTCATCTCTGAAGTGTTGTATGATGCTTGCAAAGGTTTTTGTAGTGTTTGAGGAGGAGAGAAAGATTCAGAGAGTAAAAATTGTAATCTTGAAATAATATTTTGTGTATTGGCCTCCTCAGGTGTTCCTCCAGCATCTGTCACCCCTGCTCTCTCTGCCTACATTTGCTGCTCTTTGGCTCACCATTTTAGACTTCATGGACAAGTACATGCATGCTGGCTCCAGTGACCTCTTGGTGAGAAATCTATTTAATTACATTGTCCGCTATTCTTAGCATAGTACCCTATGCAGTACAGTCTGTAAATCAAATGACTGACAGTTGTTTTGTCATTTTTTTCTCTGTACTCTTTCATATTGTATTTCGAATGAAACGACGTCTCGGAAGTTAAAGTGCAGAATGTCAACTTTAATTCAAACTGGGTTTGAAATAAAACAGTGATTGAGGGTAAAGTGCAGAATGTTTGTTTTAAGACAGTTATTACATCTCCATTGACTGAACCTTAGGAATTATAGTCATTTTATACATGAAAGTACTGTGATGACTGTTGGCTCAGTTGTTACTGGACATTAAATTACTTGTTTATGCACAAGAGACTGAACATAATGTCAAAGACTCATTGTAGATGTGATATTTGTGTTTTGAGGACCAAAGATGTCAGTCACTTATGCATGTAATCATGACTGACTATTAAAGACATAAACAGAAAACAAGAATCCATCTGATGTCATCCTTTGGGAATAACTGTCATATTAAAATACAGAACAGATCGAAATCATCACGTAGACTGCCATAAAAGAATGAATGATTGTGACATCAGCACAGATAGCAGCCAATGGACAGTGGTTTGCATTAAAGTTGAGTAGCAACACAAAATGTTAAGTGTGTGAAAACTGTGTGTGAGATTATTTTGACTGAGATAATGAGCTTATAAAGGCAGATGTCACCAAAGTGCTCAATATATGTTTTTATTCCAAAATACTGAGCACTGGAATACTGAGCTAAAGCAATAAAAATGGTCACTGTCTTATTACTTTATTACTACATTATAGTTCATTACTATATATGTACAAGATGTTGTTATATGTTATTTTATTCTGAAGTAAGCTGAAGTAATTAGTCACAAGTTGAATGTTGTTAATGACTTTATTACTTTTATAAAATAGTGACAAAATATAATGTGAGACAATACACCAGTGTTTAATAAATAATCCCAGTAAACAATCTGACAAGATTATTCCATGCACAGCAGAATTCTTTTTTATAAACTTAATTATTTTTTTACAAATTTATTTTTTATGTGCATTTAATATAGGCAGGCATATTAAAAGTATTACTCAGTAAAATCATTAACTCTGCTGTGCAGTTTGAGGCGATCCCCGAGTCTCTGAAGAACATGCTGCTGGTGATGGACACAGCGGGTATCTTCCACAGTGCAGACTCTCGTACTGGTTACTCTG
This sequence comes from Crenuchus spilurus, assembly GCA_036984385.1. NCBI lineage: Eukaryota > Metazoa > Chordata > Actinopteri > Characiformes > Crenuchidae > Crenuchus > Crenuchus spilurus. The sequence continues at coordinate 106,259 of BRDA01001702.1, forward strand.
ACTTGTGGGAATTCACCTGGGAGAGGATTGACTGCTTCCTGCCCCGCCTCAGAGAGGAGCTCTTCAAACAAGCAGTCATGCCAGGTAACAACATGCCAGGTAACCACACACACATTTCACAGAAATCACGTCAGAATCTGTAATGCATTTGAGACTTTCTGCCTTAAAATATAATTCTTTTGTCATTGCACTTCTCTGAATGCGTGCAGAACCTGTCCCTAGTGTTCCTGTAGAGCCTGCTCCTGTTTCTCCTGCTTCTTCCCCTGTACCAATTCCTGCAACAGTGCCAGCAGCCCCAACAGAGCCAAAGACCCCCAGCAGACCTGCATCACCCCAAGACTTGCCATCACCCAGTGCCAACGGTGAGACTGGAACGATGCAATGCTATGATCTTAGGCAAAGATGTTTGCTTCTACATGCTTACAATATCATTGTTGGGCAAAATGCTGTCCTACTTCTGCATGCTTACCAGACCAATGGTAGGCAAAATGTTTTCATCCTTAGACATTTTTTGGGACCACCATCTATGTTGGTGATTATAGTGATAATTCCACAAAAAAAGTTTAGCAATTAACAAATTGCTAAAAAAACAACAAAAAAACAAAACAAATAAAGACAGTTGTGATGACAGTGTACTGACAATGTCTTAGGTACTGAAAATGCCAGTGCCCATTCCTCAGTTTCTCAAGTTATTTTTGAATCTGATGAAGACAGTAAAGTATCAGTGATCAATGATGTGTAACAGTAGAAGTTACTGCTGCACATGATCATTTGTAGATCATTTAGCCTGTAACCTTTTAACTTATGCTCTTATACTGACAAACCTTTTGTAAACCCATATAGAATTCATATCCTGTCCATTTAATATATTTTATATGTTTATGCAACAGTGAGCAGTGCTAAGAAATGCTAAAAGAGAGTCCTGCTGACCATGCTGTGACTCACTCTTTTCATATCGAGCAAACACAACAACCCTGCTCTGACTTTTCATTGAGCAGTGTGTGAATACATCTGAGCATCACAATTGCAAAAACCAGCAGAGGCAGATATCCATAGAGACGAGTCTCTAGAAGTAATGCAATAAAAGTAAAGTAATTAAGTTCTGGTCATTATATAGAGTACACAAATTATATTGTTGCTAGCTAGCTTTCTTGCATTTTTTTGTACATCAGAAGTATCACATATGACGTTATATTTTGTCCATTTATAAAGTTAGAAATATGTTGTACATTTGTGACCCCGCCAGGGAAAACCAGGTCAGTCATTCTTTTTTTTCAAAATTTGTTTATTTCAAAACAACTTTTTTGTGAATTTAAGTTTTGTTTTTGATTAAAATATGTACTAGGATAGATATCTGAGACTATTGTCTTTCATTTACAGCAATAATACTGAGTGGCTAAGTTTTGTTGCTAATGTGAGACACGATATTGACACAATATCTCAATAAGTTGCCCAGTGACTTTGGCCTGGTTTTCCCTGGCGGGGTCACATTTTTAAAAACTACAAATTGTGTATAGTTCAGATGATTTTGTACTGTTTCATGGAAGTGTATGATGCTTGAGTCATGCAGTTTGCAGTTTGGCGTAGTATAAGCTTCTGCTAGTGTGTTATTTACAATAGCTTAGCACTTCTGAAACAAACCAAACATCAGACATGTGGTTAGAATGACTGTCTGTAAATTGGGTGCAGAGAATATTGTGGAAATTTGACCTTTCACCTCACTTCAACTTGTGTTTTAACAGTGAGTTTTAAATGCGTGAACATGATTTCTTCATACTTACCTGTGTTTTTCTTTCTTACAGGAACTGATAGATCATCTCCAGTGCCCCCCTCCACTCCTCCAGTGCCCATTTCAATAAAGAGCTCTTCTGAGTCCCCACCCCCACTCAGCCAGCCTCCTTTAATACTCCAGCCCTTAGCATCTCCACTGCAGGTGGGCGTGCCCCCCATGTCCCTGCCAATCATTCTGAATCCTGCCCTCATTGAGGCCACATCGCCTGTACCCTTACTACCACCACGCTCAATTGAACCTGCTGATATTTCAGAGGTCAAATAGAACACATTAGTTTAGCGTTGGGCATCTAGAGGAGGACAGCAGTGGACTGGAGCCCATGCCACAATGCTGCATTCTCTCTGCATTAACATTCTTCTGCTTGCCTCATGACCAGCCTAACGTAAATAAAATACACCAAGCCAAAAGAAATGGAGAGCTGAAGAGAAAGCCGGATTTGCATGCTCCTCATTTCCAGACATGCCCACAAAGAGGTATATTACCCCCAGTGCTGTTGAATCTACTGTCCTTCATTTTATCCAGTTTGCACAGATAATATTTATTCAGACTAGGCATGTCCAACCGGAATATAAAGGACAGAAATACAGTGATGGGACCACACCACCATTGATTCCGGATAATGTTAGAGTATTTCTATCCTTTTGGGCTGATTTAATATATTAATACTACAGAGCTTCAGCGTCCTCCTGAAATTTACTTTTGGCAGAAATCATAGAAAATAATTTATTTGCTTTAGGTTCAGCATGATGTGTACTGAATAGGATTTACAATTAGAAACATTCATTTCTGGGGTATATGGACTGCATTATGTCAGGAAAAATAAACCATAGAAATGGCTTAAGCACTAACTCTCCATCACACCATTCAAAATAATTTAAACTGTATAGAGAGATTAAATACACATAATTTATATATATTTTTACCTGATGAACCAGATATTTGGTTTCTTAGGCTATGACGTATAATTGTATTGTGGTCTAAATAGACCATCATGTTCACAAATGTTTGCCATACATTTCATTTGGAAAACATGAGCTGTGAAAAAAACACTATCTGATCTATCCTGAAAGAAGACAAGTCTATGTTTTGTCTTCATGAAAAAATTAATGAAATCCCCAAATCTAACATTCCAGATTTGTTCCTGTCAACTATGTCTACAATGGTTTAAATGACTGAATGTGCAGTCAGCAGAATTCTGGATGTCCATTTTATCACCTTTTTTTAAAAAAAAAACTCCTGATGGGTCTTAAAGAGATTATGTGAAATTAATATTGAAGTCACATTGTGCATTAGTTTGTTTCTCTCATTGGTGTAATATAAAACTGTGATTACATGTGGGCATTGTGGTTTTAATGGCCATTTTCCCTGAAATCTTGTAAAGGAAATTTCAAAAGAAATTGTTCAGTGCATAAAAATACGAGTGCAGATGACATTTTAGCTCTCAAAGTTTTATTAAATCATTTCTTATTATCATGCCCCTTATTCCAAAGAAAAATATATGTAACCCATCTTCACTCTGGACTTTCCTGGACACTTTTCTTACAGACAGGATTGACCCAAAGATAAGACTGCTAAACACAGTGTGTAGTGCCTGAACATCAGAATAGCAGGAATTGTTTTTAATCATAGGCTACCCAGGGCCAGCTCAGACTTCCATTACAAACAAAAAGTACATCATCGTAATTGACAGTAGGCTTGATTACCTCCCTTTGCAGTACTTATGTACTGAATTGGAGTAACCAAGGCAGTTTCTTGAACACCTGAAGTTCATCATTCAGGAATCATTTGCTCTGTCTTGAAGCAAGGGATCGCTGTCTACAGGAAGTAGTGGAGGGATGGATCCTTTTTTTCCTCCTCCCAAGTATGTGCTTTTGAGTTTAGTCAGGCACTAATTTTTTCGTCAACATAAAATTACACACAAATCTGTATATAATAAAATGTACTTTTTACAGTGTAATAAATATGGTAAACTGCAATTTGTGTGGTGATTTTTATCCAACAGGTATGTTCTCAAGGAATCTAGAGTGAACAGCAATTGGGAGTCATGGCAGAAGACATAGACACTGGTTCTCAATAAATTTAGACAAGGCTGAATTTTATTACTATCCTTGATGAAACTGTATAATCAGTATTGGAAGAAACAACTAATATTGCAAGTCTGATAAAAGAAAAATCAATAACATTTAATAGGCTGATGAGATAACGCACTGAAAAACTTGAGAGTTAAAGATTGAAAAGAGAATTACTTCTATTTTAAGTGGTATAGTCAGCTCAATACCAAGGACTGTTGATTTGACTACTGATGTAGAAACGGTGGAATGCTTTTCCAACTCTGTCATTAATAACAAAAGATCCAGCAGTCAAGAAATAATACACAAATCAACAGCAGCAACAGGATAAAGGGCCTTAAAATGTTATTCAGATGTCTCAACCTCTATAAAGATTGTATATAAAAGCTGAACATTACAAAGTGGGACAGAAAAAATACAGATTCTGATGATATGAAAAAAAATAGACCTTTGACCAAGTCAGTCCTTTGCTCAATCACTACAAGTCCAGATAACCAAATAAAAGTGTTACATTTTAAGTCTGAGATGAACCAGTTCACTGGATAAGACTGCATGGGTTTATTTATGGTAAAAAAAAATGAAGAGGTAGACCAGCAACAAGACGAATGAATACAACCAGAGAAATCATGAACAAGCCATTAAGAACTCTGAACCGAACAGAAGATTCTGGAGAAGCTATATATATATGGTCACCACAAGTCAGAACTTGACAACTTTTAATAGTAATAACTAAATTAAAATTCCTTCTAAGCATCATGTCCTTGCTACCATCTCATACATACAATCTTTGCAGCAGTGCCTGGATCAGTACATCTCAGGCTCTTTCCTGGATACAAATGCAGTATATACAAATAAGCAAGTGCTGATGTCAATGTCCAGGTCAGCAGGTTTTCCATTTTATGCACCTGTTATTGTCTGTGAAACTGCATGCTACAGAAACGTCAAATAGAGGTCAGATAGTTATTTTTCTTTATAGAAATTTTCTTCAATATACCATGTGAATCTAGAGTCAAATTGTTACTTCTCTGTACTACCACATTCGTAGTAGAAATTCAGGAAGCTCTTAAGGACATAAGGAAAGATGAACAATGTGAAATCAAACATTCACTATGAAGACTAATATGAGACAAAAAGTTAACTTCACCATTAACAGTGAAGATTAATTCATTATTAACATCAGTCAGTAAATGTAAGTGCTTGGTCAAACCAGAGCATTCTTTAAAATATCTTTCTGTAGCATATGCCTCTCGCTGATCATACGATCATCTCACCAAATCCCTCCCTAATTATTACATTGTAGTGCATCTCCAAAAATTAGAAAACCATTGAAAAGTTAATTTTTGCTCAGAATTAAATTCAAAAAGGTAAACGGTCTTGTATTTTATGTTTATTACATACAAAGTGACGTTTCAAGTCTTTTTTGTTTTAAAGTTGATACTGTTTACAGAGTATAATTTACTCAAATTTAAAATGGCCTAATAATTTGAGATTCTGGATTTCATGAGCTATAAGCCATGCTGATCAACACTAAAATTAAAAAATAAAACGTGACTTAATGTCACTTTGTGTAATAAATATGAAAATTGTCCTTTTTGAATTATGAACATTTTCATGACTTTCAAACTTTTTTGATATGGCACTGTACATACCTAATGCCTTTTCATCAGCTCTATGTCTCCCATTGCAACTGTCTGTTATGCAAAACATTGACTCTCTCACAGTACGACCCTGAGATCCACCTGCTTCCTGCCAGATATATTATAATACTGAGATATCTTTTAATCAGTCCTTCTTTCCGGAGTGCACTTTCTCCATTAAAACTGTCTATAATATAACCCCAGTTCTTATGCATAGGTTCAAATGGGTTTTGTTAGCTTCAGCTGGTCAGTAGTACAGGACTAAACAGCTTCAATTAGAAAGATCAACTCTTCAATTATGAAGGACACAGTTGTTACACATAGGGTGTAAAACATCTGGTTTTATTTCAAATCAGAATGAGAAACACTTTTTTCTTAGTAAACTAACTGTATCAGAAACTACACAGGAAATCTAGCAGAAAAACAATGGTCAAAAGTCTTTGTACAACATGGAATGTAAAAACAAGACCAGTCTAAGAACAGAAATGGCAAAAATGAATCTGAACTACTCTAAATGAGTGCCGGAAAGGAGAACAGTGTAACATAAATGCATACAGTACTTCACTCACAAACATCCTTGTTTATACACCTTCTTTTCTTAATACACCTACAGTACCTTCCATCACACTACGAACTGGAATACCAGCTGCTGCTGATAGCCTGGATGCTAATGACTGGTTTCTTTTTATGATAAAAATTGTGTGGTAGACTTTAATCTGACCAATACTGAAACAGGCTAGCATCCAGGCTATGAAACAAACAAACAATACCAACACACTGTGGGACGATCATCACTTGCTGTCCATCTTGGCCATTTCCTGCAGATATATCCCAATGCTCTCACTGTCAAACAGCACAAAGTAAATGTTCTTCAATGAAGAGGTGGTAGCTGAAACAAAATGGTTTGAAATGGCCTTCAGTATCAGCTGGGCTGCAGTCTGCTTTGGGAAACCATTTCTGAAAAAGATTCCATGAAAAACAGGGTCTAAGAAATCAATACATTAATCAAATGTAATTCATTCATTAAAATGTTTTAAAGAAAAAACGGCCAATGATCACATGAAATACTGGTGTCCTGCCTTATGTATGTTGCAGGAAACTGGCAATGGATTGGTAATGAACTGGAGAATGCTCATGAATTTTTTTGGGTGTTATTTGCTAAAGGACTGATGTCCTTTAAGAGGGAACACTGATTCTGGAGAAGTGTTTGTGCCATATTACCCAGAACTTAAGGCTGCTAAAGAGATGCAATGCCAATGATCCTAGTCCTCGTCCATCTAGATGTACATTTGCATGTTCTAAAAGTTCCTTACCTGGTAATAAAAAAAGCTTTAACATCTTCTCAGTGTTAGAAATCTTAGCTCACCGTCCAGCTGGCAAAGATGGGAAGGCCACAGATTTGAGCTTCTTTTCTTCTGCAGCCGACAGGCAGTTCTTCACTGTCTTCTCCAGCTGATCTTCACACCTCTCTGAGCCCCACTGCGGGACGTTGCAGTGGATGATGAAACGCGCTGCCATCCCACTGGCCTGGCTAACCGCCACTGCGATTGAGGGAAAAAAGGACAACAGGTTGTAGGGAAAACAATAACATGGATTTATTTCCCAATGGGAAATAAATACACACTCCACTCCCACACTCACTGCAGAAGTATGACAGGATGTACAAATTTTACCTGATGCAACCTCCAAAGGGCCTTGTGATTTCCGCAGTTCCTTCACAGCGTCCAGGAAATCCTTCCCTCCAGCCTTCTCCAGAGCATTACCTGTATCACACAGTAATAAAATAGTGATTAAACACTGTAATGTGTTACATCAGTCCAATCAGAACTGCAATCAATATGAATGGGCTTTCACCAAGAGCTACATTGTAGAAGCCAATATGCATTTTATAATGCCATTAATCACCATGTTGTAGTCCACTTACCAACTCCATCTTTCAGATCAATCTCTGCATTTGTGGGATTGATAATTCCCTCAACTTTAATAGATCCAATTTTGCTGAGCTCACTCTCTGTAAGAGACAACTGGTAGAAGATAAGATAAATTAGATTATTATGGATATTTTATATTAATATTTTAGTCTTGATTTCCCAAATCCCAACACTACAGACACTGTTGCACTGGACACTCTTGCTTACATATTACTTTGTGAAGATAAGTTAACATGTAATCTACATGAAACATAGTTCTGCATATTTTAATGCATACATGCTGTTTACTGTGGAAAATATCACACAAAGTTATGACACATCTTACACTGTATGTTTTATCTTTTCAAACTAAATATAAATGGTGCATTTAGCAATAGACATAAATGCCAGGTGTGTTTTAACTAAGAAAATCAACAGCACAAGTCAGGGGTGTCCAAACTTTTGCAGTAGACATGAAATGCACTGTGAAAGGCAGAGCGAAGCACACCTTTTGTCCAAGGAACAAACTCTTTGCAGAGAGAATAGTAAATCCCTCTCCAGGTCCATCATCCATTGTGGAGTTGGATGCATCCTTATCGTTCTCTGCACTCTTCTGTACTCAAGGTCACATTAAAAAAAAGTTAGAACAAGTTCACAAATCCCACACTTACAAACAGATTTCTGGGATTTTGGGATTTGTATATATAATAATCCACCAGTGTGATACAGAGTACACTTGCTTAGCTTTCAACATGAGCACTGAAGTTAACACTTAACTGACCCTGGGTTTGCGGCCTGGTTTTCCTCTGCCCTTTTTGGAGGAGGATCTCTTGTTGCCCTTGACCTGTTTCTCTGCCTTTTCTGGGACTGACGCCTGAGTGTCAACCTTCACCCTCCCTCCTCTCTTCTTTGAGAGCAGCTCGGGATGAATACGGGGCAGGACTCCACCGTTTGAAATAGTCACCCCTCTGAGCAGCTGCACAAAAATAAACATTCAAAAACAAAATACATCTGGTCTTCTACAATACAAAGGCCACTGTTATGTTTGAGGTTTTGGAGTGTTCACTCAAAACCTATTCTCCACTCTGCCTCAGTGTATAAACGTGTATATTAGACTCTTATGTAGATGTTATTATATAACCCATAATAGACACAGAGAATAAACTATTACCTACCACTAATTGTTTCAGTTAAAGGATGCCATAGTTAACTTTTGTCTTACATATTATTAACCCCTGAAGTCCACTTATAATGAGTTGCCTTGTGTTGTATTTTGATACACGTCTTACGTGACATTAGCAAACCTGTTTAGGTCACATGAGACTTCTGGAACCACATGATGAAGAGATTTTTAATTATTAATATCTCTGCCGCCAGGACACTACGGTATGTCTCAGTCAGCGCACTTGTGCTCTGTGTGCATTTGTACAGCACACCAGTGTAATTATGTAATGAAAATATGTGCATGTAAACAAAATATCTTAGAAGTTTTCTTATAAATACATTTTAAAATGAAGGTTTTATTATTTCAGCAATTTGTCAGTTTGGTTCATTCCTTTAGCAGACACTGAAATAACTGACAGCATAGTTACATTATGGACATTCTTCCTCTACTGAGAAACACAGTAGTTCCTGTTACGAGTGAGGTTTTCAGGGTTTCTTCTCAGAGAAGGGTTAGTGTACCTGGTTGAGCTCCTCATCATTAGCCACTGCTAGCTTGATGTGCCGAGGAGTAATTCTGCCTTTCTTGTTGTCTCTTGCTGCGTTACCAGCCAACTCCAAAATTTCAGCTGGAAAAAATAATAAGACAGTACTCAATTCAACAGAATCACAACACAGCCTCATATAGTACTTAATTCTTTAGTTGACCCAAGTAAAGATACAGGACAGTTTATCCATCTCTGTGTACAATTCCAATCTGAGGAATTAAAAATGTGTTTGTTCTCTCACCTGCCAGGTACTCGATAACAGCTGCCATATACACAGGAGCACCCATGCCAATACGGTATTTATGGGTGCCTGTGCGCAAGTATCTCATCATCCTCCCAACAGGAAAAATGACTCCTGCTCGGGCTGAGCGGGACAGCTTGGTGGTCTTCTTCTTCCCTCCTCTGGCTGACATCCTGCTTCAAATGCACTAAAAAAGACATATACACCGTTATATCAGAATTTTATTAGAATATTACTCGGGCCAGGACATCACAGATGCCATAATGTGACAGGGTTTGCTTGAAGGTATTAAGTATGTGAGCACACCTGTCAGTTGTAGAAGAGTGTAAAGCAATCACGATGGGCAAAGGACGTGATTTGACCGATGTCCAAAAGGGCATGATAATAGGGTAGCAGGTAAAGAGTTGTAGCATCTTGGAAACTGCTCATTTTGTAGTATCTTATAGAGCTACTGAGAATGGACTGCTGGTACACTGAGTTCCTCCCAACAGCACACCAGTGGTGCCCCATGGGCCATTGATGACAGAGGACACCAACAACTCCAGAGAGTGGTACAGAGCAATCTATACACCACAGCAGACCAGTTAACCTCTATAATGAACACAACAAGGAAAAGGCAATGTCAAGGATAACTTCTGAGCACTTTGAGCCAAGGGTGGTTATTCCCTTTAAGGTAAGTGGTCATAATAGTCTGATATGACAGTGCTTTGTGATTTTAAAATGTGGATTGAAATCACAAGGAAGGAAGGAATATATACAGTCATATCATAATATGATTATTCTACCCTTCTGGACATCATTCAAATCACATTCTTTGCCGATTATTGTTCTGCTACAACTGACTGGTGTGCTCACTTATTTATGCATGCAGCAAACCATGTCACGTGACTCCTGTGACGTCCTGGCCGAGTACATTCCAAACAGGGATGGTCATAATGTTCTTACATGACTGTGTGGTGTATATGTGTGCTTAAAAATAGGATAGAAATCACTGAAAAGAATGAAACTGTATAATAATATATCAATAAAATTATGTCAATAATAGCATTAATACAATGATTCATGTCAAACTGTAGAATTGTGTGCTCACCTCCTATTGGTCACAGTGTTTCTGGAAGGTTTACCTGCAGTATTACACGAATACAGTTAAAAACAGCAGTTTTACACATGCAATGTTTAATTAAAAGAAGGAAAATAAGCCTCCTTGGCCACAGAGAGCACTGAACCATGATTTTAGATCCTTACAAAGACATAATTAATATTAGCAGCACTGATCTGATAATATTTGCCACGTTGTTGTTATTATGAATGTTCTGCTCAGAGGATGCTGGGAAGTTGACGCTTTTTCAAGAAAACACGGTGTGTGGTTACAGGTTGAGCAGATTTCTGGTCGAAATCTGGTAAAGGTAAACACGAGACTCCAGGCTTGTGATGAGTGGCTGTCAGGCATTAAGACAACGAGCTCACACAGCCAGCAACGCTTAAAGGCATCGTACATGCTTTCAAAACACAAATCAGCAGCAGATAGAGGCGAACAGACGCGCAAATGTGGACGCGCAGACCCGCCTCCCCGCCCGGAGAGCTGCAGCGGCTACGTGGGCGACATGGAGAACACCGCCACCGAAGGCCTCGTCTGTTCACTCCGCCGTCTTACACGACCAACAACACGCTTTACTAACGTTTTATCGAAGCTGTACCGCGGACGGGCACTAAGCTTTGGTTTAAAACCGCTCCACCCATGTAATAAACCCCCATTTTGTCTCCAGTCGGCCGTGTACAGCAGACTACGGCTAATCCGAGCCGAGCGGGCGGATATGGAGGAGCCGAGCTAAGCGCTCCTCTGCAAACCCTTCAGCTGCATTTCTCCACCGTTTACCTGTTCTCTCCTCTAACACCTCATACACAAGACCCGTATGTCTGCCGACGACGCCACGGAGAGGTCTGCTCTTATTTGTCCGTATTCTATGTCCTTATGTTGAGCCCCTCTTCTTCCTTTAAAAAAAAAAAAGAAAAAAAAAAAAAGAAAACTACAGCCAGTACCACCGTACAGTCGATGGAGGCAGACTCAGGCTACTGCTGCTGCTGCTGCTGAGGGGAAAAATTCATCTCAGCAAAAACATCCACTGAAACGCTCCCTGTAATAACTGGAGAAAAAGATCCTAAAATTCACCAGCTGTGGTGCACCTCAGACGAGCTGTTTTATTATGTTCAGTGTGGATGTTCGCAGTGACGCTCATCAGGATGTGAATCCCCATCAAACCCACAGAGATCAGCAGAGCCTCCAGCTAAAGCCAGCACTGTACTACAGTGAGCACTGCACTCAGCAGGGTTCACACATACTGAGCACAGGAGAAAAGCCCAGTCCTCACTACTCAAACATAACCAGTAACAGAATAATCGTGTATTCATTTTTTATCCTTTTAATATTTTGAGGACCTCAAGTAGCCTATAGCTGTATGCTGGTATTGTTATTTTTGGATTGTCGGTGCTTTTATAACAATATTCTTACACTGTACACACAACATTGCAGGTTTTTTTATTTATTCATTCATTTATTTATTTATTATTTAAATATATACATATATATATATAATGTATTTGTTTATTTCTCTTCTGTTTTTTGGACATCTAATATAAGTATTTGCTGATATAGCTGCCTACGTGTGTTTTCAATAGGGCCCAATGGTTCTGTAGTGCAAAGCTGAGGTATTTCTACAGAGGGCAGTAAAAGACTGCTGTCTGAGATGGTGTCTTTCACAGAACTCTGCTTCCAGGTGCAGACTTCTTTAAATACAAGATAATGTACGTTGTCATATGTGCACATTCAGTAGAATGTTGACATGGCAGCTAAAGAAGCTTTCTGAGTAGACATTGTGAAATTTGACATACCATAAACACTTGACCTTTTTATATTATACCTGTGTAGACATGAGAAACCATATCCCTAAACAGAGCCCTTAAGGAAATAAAGACATTTTAAGAATATTAAGACACTGAGGAACCTTAAGGAAAAGAGGTAATTCTTCTTAATGGTACATCCTTTGTATCCTGAAGCCCCAAGACCAGCCATGTGACTAACAGTGAGTTACTCGTGTGCTTCTAAAGGACTCACAAACATTGATCACTCAGGTCAAGGGCACTACACAACCAGCACTGGTCTACTAAGAGAGCACAGGTTCATGCATTATAAGAGGTCATCAATTGTTGCACTATAAGTGATTCCTGGGTTGGGCCTTTAATTAAGAATTCTGTTAAATAACATTTTTGACAATAACTTTAAAATATAGTCAGTGTTGTCTTAATAAATCAAATGAAGGGAATCAAGTTTGTGAGAAACCAGATGGGCACAAAAAACAGGAGTATCATGACTGATTGTGGGAAAAATTTTAAGGTCTAAAAATTAAGGGAGGGGTAACAACAAAAGGTCATCAGTCAGCAAAATGAAGACCCTTCCCAGACAGACCAGATGGCTGCTGTAGGATCCAACTTGAAAGGATAGATGGTTCTGGGCCTAAAATTAGCCTTAGTCATAGAGGAAGACTCTGGATCCTGTTTAGTAATTGAATGTCATACTACATCCAAATGCTGTGGATGGTCAGATCTGCAATATGCATTGTGTGGCAGTTTCTTAATGCTACCACAGAGAATGTCTGGAAATGACTTCCCCAGGCCTCCAGTGATCTTCTGGGGCGGTTTTCAGGGGTAATGTGCATCTTGTCTTAGAAAGGGCCCAGGGGGATGTTGGGAAGAGGGGCATGCACACTCTTAGTCAGCAGCCACAGACTGAATTATCTAAACACCTGGTTCGAGCAGTCTAAACAAGGAAGTCTGGTGATGATTGGACTTAGTCCATAGGGGCCCCTGGTACTAGTTTTCATTTTGTGGAGAGCAAAGATAGTGCTATGTATGTAAATGCTCTTCTGTACTCATAGAAAATTACACATAACACAGTACTGGTAGTTTTTGAAGGAGGTGCATGACAAAATCTTAGCTTGAGACCACCATTCAATTCAATTGAATCAGTGAAATTTGTATAGGCTAGTGAATTTTACAACTGTTGGAAAAGCTCATCTTTGACTCTTTTCTATCTGTTGTTAATACATATAATACACATTAGCCCACATCTGGCCTGAAAGTCTAGGCCAAATGTCACATGCTGATAAACAGTGGCCCACATCTGGACTGAATGCTTTTCACAAGTCTGGGCCAAGCACCACAAGTTGATAACGCAGGGACCCAAATGCTTAGTAATGTAGATGACGCTGATGAAACATTTGAAGCATTTTTGAAGTTGTGAAACGATTACATCTAATTTACATGCAATGATTTTGATGAATTGATGAATAACAAAACATTAATAATTAGACAAAATCAATCTCACCATATGCCACTTTGATCAATAAGGGCCAATGTGCAAGTTGTCAGGGAATGTTTAGATAATGTTGTGGTTTGTAAGAAGGAGAACAGTCAAAATCTGATGTTTTCATCATGTGAACACTTTATTGAACAGAATGAAAGAATACGGTCCTCACAGGTGCTTACACTTCTCACTCACAGCTCTGTTGGACTGATGCTAACCCACAGTGTCCAGGAACACCAACTAGGGCCATCATTTGACTGATTGGCCTGCAGTCCGCCCAGGCCATGAGAGCATTGTGCCAGTTGTCACATAGCCCCCTTTTTAGTGCTAGTTGTTCCAACAGCCCATGGTGCCAAAACCAGCACAATGGCATCAATGCTAACATTAGAATGCTAACTGATGAGCTACAATAATAAGTTAACTACATCGGTAAAGCCTGTGAAAATTACTTAGGTAAGTACTGCAGTTAGTTAATGTGTTCTGGTATTGACATATGCAGTTGCAAGATAAAATATGCGAAGCCTTTGGGATAACTTGGATTTCTGCATAAATTGGTCATTAAATGTGTTCTGAACTTCATCTAAATCACATCAATAGACAAACACAGTCTACTTAAACTAATACTGCACAAAAAATATGCTTTCATGTTTCAACATGTAAACTCAGCTGGCCACCAATGTGCATAGATGTTCATTTTTTGTAGAATGTTGGTCATGACATTGGATGACAAAAATGTGAGGATAAAGTCTAATACTAATATCAATTTAGCATGGAATAGTGACGACATATGACTTTGATATTTTGTGGGTTTTAAGGCATGAAGTTATGTAACCAAAATCCAACGTCTTCCAAATGTCACATTCTGATGTCAAATTGACATAAAATATCAACATTTCCTTGTAAGGTATGGTGAACAAAACCCAAGGTCTGGTCAATGTTAGAATCTTAACGTCAGGTTGACGTGACATTCTAACATCAATAGACATTAATACTGTTTTAATATTAAGAAAATAAAAATCAATGGAAAAAATCTACAAAAAAAAAAAAAAAACTAATAAAATTCATTCACTAAGTAAATCACACCACTGATTGCTCCCAAGCAAAGCACATTTCATTTATAATCCACATCCAACCCTAATACAATGTTTACACAACTTCAGATCTTGATGTCAACCCGACGGTGGGTTTTGACGTCAACCCAATTTTCATGTTCAACTAAAAATGTCTGTCCAACGTTAGAGTACAATGTCTTGCTAACGTTAAATTGATGTCCTGTGCCTGCTGGGAACATTCAAAATGCAGGGTGGAAAAAGTATGTGAGCCTTTAGGCTAATGACATCTTCGAGAGCTAATTGGAGCCAGGAGTCAGCCAGCATGGATGTTCTACAGCATCACTGGCAAAATATTCTGTTTACAGATGAAACCAAAATTGAGTTGTTTGAAAAGAACAGACAACACTATGTGTGGAGAAAAAAGGGACAGCACGCCAACTTCAAAACCTCATCCCAACTGCAAAATATGGTGGAGCGGGCATCATGGATTGGAGCTGCTTTGCTGCCTTAGGGCATGAACAGATTACATCCCAAAAATATTGCTTAACTGAAACAGTTTCGAAGAAGAATGGTCCAAAATGTATCCTGACATTGTGCAGGTCTGATCTGTAACTACAGAAAATGGTTGGCTGAGGTTATTCCTGCCAAAAGAGGGTCAACCAGTTATTAAATCCAAAGGTTCACATACGTTTTCCACCCTGCACTGTGAATGTATACATGTTGTGATCAATAAAAACATGAAAACATATTTTTTGTGCCATATTAGTTGAGACAGACTGTGGTTGTCTATTGTTGTGACTTAGATGAAGATCAGAACACATTTAATGACCAATTTATGCAAATATCCAAGTAATCCCAAAGGGTTCACATACTTTTTCTTGTAACTGTATAAGTATCGGTAACTGAATGCTGTGAATGCCTCTTGTTTTGAATGTGCAGGTAGCTTTGTGCAGCTAAAACTAGCCACTGTTTCTCATTTCATCTCTATTCTACACCAACAAACTAAAACAACTGAACATTACTGCTCAGTTGGGGAAATCTAGCTTAAACTTAGTTTTTGTTTTCCTTTTTGCCAATCCTATTTTCTGCGTCTGATTTCAGTTTTGTGACTTACCCTTTGAGGATCTGTCACTGAACATTTTAGAGTGCATTTCTATTTAACACAGGTTGGGATAGAAACAATGTATGAAGAGAAAATCTAAAAAGCATAAGAACAATTTTAGGGTGTGTGGTTTTTAATTCTAACATGGGTATTGTTGGATAAATAATTTTCATGAACAAAATACATGAATGTTTGTGTAGATGTTTGTAGATTGTTTAATGTTTATTCATTCCTTATTAATATATAATCATGTTTAATGCAGTGATATGAGTTGGACGTTCCTTGTTTGTCTAATAGGACATGTATATCTGTGACACACCATGTCCTGAGGGGGAATTAACCTCTGGTCCTCTGGGTGGGATTTCCCTCCCTGTGAGAGTAACTGAGCTAAAGGAAGCACTTTGTTTCCTCCACTGTGTGTTTACACACATCCATCACACAGGGCTGGGCACAGATCCTGTTCACCCACGCCGCTTTATTCTGCTTCATATGACCGAAAAGGTGCAGGAAGAGAGCAGTGGTGGCTGTTTAGGGATTATTTATGATGTGCTTCCAGTGTTAGAAAAGACAACAACGGCAAGTCTCAGTCCACAATTAATGGGCTGAAGTATGAGTATTATCAGCAGGTTCAAGCAGACCTTAAAATGTTCTAATGTGTTATATTCAAGGAAATGTGCCTCATATTTTTCAAGCATTTTCAATACCTTGACCAGTCAGTGATACATAACATAAAGTGGTACCTTATCTACTGAGTACCCCTGGTGCAATATTCCAACAGGATAACACTCAACCACATCATGGACAATGGAGGTCAATGGGGATCGCTGTGTGTCCCCTACTGAGCACATGAACTTCTAGCAGATACAACAGACAAACTATACCGTAGGTACCAAAACTGCAAGGCATTTCAGGGCTTAATTCATACAGCCACTGATGAAAATATAAACATTTTATACTATAATAATAAAATACAGTGGAACCTCTTCCAGTTAACAGTTTTTGTCATTAATCTATTCTAAAGTGCCTGATGATAACTGAAACAAATAATAATTGAAACAATATTTCCCATAAGAGATAATATAAATCCAATTTATCTGTTCCAGACACTCCAAAATATTAACAAAAATACATTTTTATATAGAATAACTATAGTTTTACATACAGAAAACAATGAGAAATCAATACAAAATGTATTTGTATTTGTACTAATGAAATCGATAAATGAACATTTAACATCATCATTCTCTGTTTTCAGCCGCTATATGTTTTCACACCCATTTTCATGCAGTATCACTGTGCGCCGTCACTTTCGTGTGACATGGTTTAATTTGTTTTGAGTGTCAGTGAGAAACAACAAGAAACAAAAGCCAGAGAAACAAAGCCAGAATGAACGAAGGATGCATGGGTTAGTGATGAATAAGTGGGTGGATGGAAATTAACAGTGTGAACAGTCAAGTGAGCACAGCAACAAAAACCGGGCATATGAATGATAACAGACAAAAATTCCATGAAAAAAGTTGTTGATAACCAAATTGTACAATTACCAGGTCAAATGATAACTGAGGTTCCACTCTACAGCAGTGCATACAGTGGATTGCAAAAGTTTGGATTCCTCTGGTCAAAAATTTTGTTAAGCGAGTAAAGGTTGGCCTGATTTCCAAAATGCATAAAGTTTATTATTTTTAAAAAAGTAAAGATTACTTTTTATTTCCATTTTTGACCAGTTAAAAAAAAAGAGCCTAAAGCAAAATTGTGCCATTTGGCATATACTGTCCAGACTTTCCGTGCAATGCAAATACTTAAGCTTATGCCTGGTAGTCCACTCTGGATTTTGAGGTGTGTTTAGGATCATTAACCTGTTGTAGAAGCCATCCTTTCTTTATCTGCCACTTTTTTAAATAGATGGTGTCATGTGTGCTACCAGAATTTGCTCATATTTAATTGAATCCATTCTTCCTCCTACCACTGAAATGTACCCTGTGCCACTGGCTGCAACATAAACCCAAAACAGGATCAATCCGCCCCCATGCTTAACAGTTGGAGAGTTTCTTTTCATAAAATTCTTTTCATAAAAATCCTTTTTTCCTCAAACCATACCTCACTCACTGTGGCCAAACGTTATCAGTCCATAGGAAGTTTCCAGTAAACATCAGGCTTTTTGTATGTCTATATCCTATATTGGTTGTAGGGGTAGAAACTGACACTGATTAAAGGCTGTCATATACACTGAAAGTGGAACTTATCATAAAACTGAAATATTAAATTGCACATTTAAAGTACTGCAGCTAATTTTTTGTTATTTTCTCTTCACCACCACATGGATCTCATTTTGTTCTTCAGTATCAGGTGATTCAGCCCTGCAGCCCATGGACTAAGTTCAAGCTGTTTCCTAGAAGTGCTTACAAAAGCCCCAAAACCACATTTAGGTGGCACGGTGAGAAGACAGCTGGAGATGTCATTACTGTTTGTTTGTGTTAGCCTTCCTTCATCTACTTTCTTTCTGCATAGTGCATAGACATAGTTTTATATTAACCACTACTAATTATTACTATTATTACTACTAATGTAGTGTTGTACTGTAATGTAATGTAATGCAGAGATGTATTGTCTTACAGACAGAGTTGTGTTGTGTTCTCAGTGATTAGCTGGAGATTTCTGAATTATTTTTTTAATTGAATATTTTATTCTCTATTAATACTCAAAATAATCAGTAAATTAACAGAATAAATACTTCTTTGTTATTTGATAATAACAATGTTAATTTAGTTAAAATTGAGTTTGTCTGACTTCATATTAATGACCTAATGCAACATGAATGTTGTTTTGAAACATTCTTCTTTGGAGAACTCACTGTTCTGCCAAAGTCATGATAAAATTGCCCTTGCAAAACCAGGTCCCATCATGCAACCTCTGCATTGTCACCTTGCTCAGGTATTTTTAGGCTTTAGGCTGCAGATGAGCAAGTCTCTTGTTCTCCAAGACCGAAAAGCCCAGCAGAGACCATCCCAGTGGACTAGAACAGAGAGCCCCCCTCTGTTTAAAACTTCCCTCATCAGCCCTGGTTGGGCATGAGGCAACTCAAGAGAGCCACAGAGCAGAAGAGGGGATTATACAGAAGTAACGAAAGAGGCCAGAAGAGAGATGGGGTTGGATTTCACTCAGACAGGCCTGTCGTGTCAAAATAGGCCCTCAAAGTGGCGACAAGGCCCAGGCCACCGACCTTGCCCCTTTGCCAAGCCCTGAATTCTTGCTGGGTATTTTTAGAGATGGCATTTAAAGTTGGCAGTGCATCAACTTCTAGACTTCTGCAGTATTTCCTGTTCCTGTTGAAGATGGAGGTCTGGGACACAAACACCCACAGAGAACATGGCCTGGCTAAAAATAAAGGTTTCTCAACTGAATTTTATTTCACTCCATGTTCTCTTTCTAAATCAAATTCAATCTGGACAGCACTCTCGAAAGGTTAAAGTATGTTTGAGTCTGATTTCATTCAAAGAGAACTTTCACCATTTTGTGACAGTGATTTATCAGGACATGCACGCACATGTGCACAAACATTCATGCATATGATGATCCTATTTATGTTTGCAGAAAGTAATTAATGTAGTAAACTGCACAAGGATATGTTAGACACTGAAATAAAGCTCTTAATGCATTCGTCACTCATGAATTTCCTGTATGAGTGAATATCTAAATGGCAAATTCATTGTGAGAGGAGATGCATTTATCCAACTTTGCAGCAATTTCAGATTTTCAAATTCAGTTGATGAGCCACAAATTCAGTCCTGGTTGTGTTCATTTCATGTTCACTAGTTTTGTGTTCCCAGTCAAAAATTACACCCCATTATAGCTGATAATAAACCCATGTTAATGCACAGATGACCATGTAATGTTGTGATATCTTTTTTTTATCAACTTAAGTTTTTCTGAACATTAGAAGTTTTAAACTTCTATTTGCTATTTGTGGCCTGCAGGCCTCAATGACCTCAGCTCAAGTCATTTTTAAGGTTTACTATTGTATATGGATTATTTTAACTATAAAAAAATAAACAAATTGTTTATAAATGTACACATTTATTACATAATATTGTGTGGGTCAGGGTTAGGGTTAGTAATCAGTACTTGTTTCATTTTCTGTATCTTTTTGAACATGCTGGACTGTATGTAAGTTTAATGCAAAACCTGTGAAATAAATAACATAATTATCTAAATTCTTAGATCGTTAACTGGCAAAACACAATATTTCAGTTAATGGACTTCTCCAAGCTTTAGTATAAAAGTCTTTACTGCTGAACTTATGTATTGAATTTGTGTATGTGTAACAGAAATAAGACATTATTTTACATTTGAAGGAGTGTTTAGCTCCAAAAATTACATCACAAAAAAGTTAATTTGTGTTCATGATTTAATTCTAAATGGTAAACTGTCATATTTTGTATTAATTACACAAAAAGTGTCATATTTCAAGCCTTTTTTTGTTTTGCTGTTGACACTGTTTGAATAGTAATTTACTCAAACTAAAAATGAAATGTTCTAATAATTTGAGATTCTAGATTATTATTTTCATAAGCTATAAACCAAACTGATGACAACATTAAAACCAAAGAAAAAATGAATTATTAAATGAAATACAATACACCAGGTACACGAGTATGTCATTGCTGTAATGTCAAATATAAGATTTTATATTTTTATGTGAAAACAGCAGCTGTCCTTTACATGGACTGACAGAACTTGGACAAATCAATTGTAACTATTTTTTTTGTCTTACAATAAAATTAAGTTCCGCTATAAAATTGTCATTTCAGAGACATGTTTTGTTACAGCAATGATGGTATGTATTATGTGGAATACAGTCATTTTGGTGTAGAACTGCTGTCCCCTCTGGGTACTGTAGATACTAACTGAAGTGTGTAGATCTAGAAGTGTTATTAATCTCTGGGGAGACTGGATATGATCCATTTCCATTCCATATCTATCCACCGGTAGCTGTCACTTATCACTCCCATCTAATGACTGGGCTGCATTAAAAGAATACCCCTGTCTCTTTCCATGCTATCTATACTACCAGGAGATAAATCACTGGAAATGTGTGAAATGCATAGGGCAGTTTCCCTGTTAACAAGACTGAAGTTACTGAAACTGCTGTTAGTGACACTTTAAAGTGTCTGAAATTGTGTTGACAGAGCAATTCTGTACTATAGAGTCTTCTTAACAAAGACTAATTAGCAATGAAAGAGTGAATGGTTTACATTTTCAAGAGTGAAATGTTCTGTCTCCATGTTAAATAAAATGACTACTTACACATAAAAACATATTTGTAATGATACTTTGTCCGTTTTCTTGCAATAAGAGTGTAAACCATACTTTACTGTGAAACTTTAATGGGAAATGCGCCGTGATGCATATACCAGAGGTTATGTTTGTTAATTAACAAAAACACAAATACAGCTGGTCTGTGATTAACACAGCAGATTGTTTTGTGATGAAATTCTTGCAGGTCCATCTTTCATTCAGTTCCACCTGTGTTTATGTTTGTAGACACATCTGCCTTTGACATGAAAACATGTTCTAACTCTCATAATCCATCTAAATGATCACAGAGTTCATCCTGCAAACTCTCTGCCAGTGCTCATTTAGGACCTCTGCGGTAGAACTTGAAAAGTTGGGCTCCATGGCCTTCAGAGTGCTTCATGTTTGGAGGAGCGTGTGTCACTCTGCGTGTGTCAGAGCAGGATTTTGGGCTTGGATCTGGCTCGCTTCCTGTTGCAGCACTGCATGCATCTGGAAAAGGAGTCTAGCCCATAAATCAGAAGATCCAGTGAGATACACTACCACGGGCTGGCAACACAGCTTTTGCTGCAGAAACGGGGGTCCATCATGAAAAAAAGTGAAAAGTTATTGAGCAGCGACATATAGAATTGCCCTCACAAATGCAGATGTTTCTGGAAGCGAGGCTTTTTTCCCAGCAATGGCGTCTGTTTTAATGCTTAACGTACCTACCCGAGCATTATGACTTTGAGTATTTTACAGAAATGAAACATATAAGATAAAAATTGACTGTGGACTATAAAATTGATGAAGGTTCCATCCAGGTATCAGAGACTTGAGATGCTGCAAACTAGGCTTTAGGTAGACTTGATTGTAGGGAAATATTCCTCAAAATAAACTGACCTCAAGATGTTAAAACTGTTTACTTGAAACTTAACCAGCTGCCATTTAATTTTGTCTCATTTTGTTAGTCTATGGAAGACAAATAATGTCAAGTTTACAAACAAGTCATTGAATAAGTTCATATGCTGGTACTTAGGCTTCTTATTTATTGGCTGAACACTTTTGATGGACAGTCACCCCAACAACATCCCATAACAGTGTTAGATTTCAAAGGCATGGCGGCATGCTGGCCTCTCATGTGTGCATCCCTTTGAAGCTCATGTCTAATATCCGATCCAAACAATACTTGGTAAATATAGAGGCTTTAGCATCAGGTATTAAACACAACCTCAGAGCAGGTTTTATGTCTGTCCACATTAAAGGCTGAAATGTGTTCAGCAGCTAATCCAGAAGAAGGAATCCTGAAAACAGACAGTCATACAGTCAAGAGCTGAAGAGGAAAACTCACAAAATGACACAGAAGACATGAAATTTAATATTTCAAAATGTACTCATTTTTATATTATTACAGTCATATTATTAACATTTCATGATAAATTGACTTATACAAGTAGTTTAAAATGATTTTGAATGAAATATTTTTACTTTAAATATTAACCCTTGAAACTGCTTATTATTAAGCAAATAAACTAATTAATTTCTCCAAAACATTGATACCAAATGACATGGTAATATATAGTTATGAGAGCAAGAAAGAGGTGGAGTCTACGTACCTTAACTTTGTAAAGCCAAGAGTATCATATTTGATACATAGTTGAGTTTTTAAGACATCATCATCAGTGTGATAATTAAATGATGAACTTACATCATTTATTTCTATATAAATAGTGATATATGTTATATATTTCTAAAGGCAGAAATGAAAAAAATAAAAAATAAAAGAAGTCTGAAGGATAAAATCAGGACATGTATACATGTCCTGGTGGATTATCCATGCACTGCAAGCACCAGAGCATATATGCAGATTTCTAAGCTTGAAATGACTTGAGAAAAAAAAATTAAGGTAGCTTTATGTATAAAGGGTTAAAACCTTTGGATTCTGTTTGTTTTTGTTTGTTTAAACAACATGGTGTGAGCAATAGATTTTGGATGTATTAAATATGATACAAAACAAAAATCATATATGCTCATACCAAGTTTATTTAACCAAGTTAATATTTTAGAGATACAAGGTTTTGTTCTAAAAGTGACAATATATTACTTAGGATTATTAGCAAGCTACATTAGCATGTATAAATGATGTTTTTTAATATTTCTTTGATTCAGTACTATAGATTCTGTCCTCTCTCTCTTTAGTACAATGTGTGGGTGTTTCAAGCTGAACTCTAGATTAACCAGTTCTGCGTATATCACTATAAACACTGATGTCATTGTTCCTGACCCAGCAGGGGACATTCTAATATGAGAGCTCTGGCCCCACTGCCTGCCCACACACACAAAAAGATGGGGACATAAGCTCCACTTACTGTTTCTACCCTCTTTTTTTAGCCGTGTCCGCCCCCACAGCATATTGAAATCAGTCTGAGTGACCTCAGGAGCTACACCGAGAATGGAGATGGTGACTCGCTGGCCATGTAATCCAAGAGAAGTCCTTGACCCTCAGGGGAGGAAGTGTTTATATATGCACTGACCTGGGCTCCAGGAAGATGGTTCCAGCAGACCCCGCTGTGGCCATCAGGTATGCATCACCCCAATTCCTTTAAAGGCTCTGAACCAGTGCAAAGCAGGCCTGCTGTGGCATTTTAATTCAGCCTGAGGAGAGGAAAAAAGCATGGAAATGATGCACCTGTTGCTCAGCTAGCCCAAAAAGGGGCTGTTACATAAACATCTCTCCAATGTAGGGTGCGATGCATCCTCTGATGGACGTTTTCAAAGAAACCTCCCTCGCCACAGCTTTGTTGTGCTTGCCAAGTAAATACAGGGCTTTTTCAAACTGGGACACAGTGATATGTCAGTGCCAAATCATAGTTGCTTTTTGATACTTGTATTACACTCAATATCTGTTTTTCTTAATTTAATATAAATTTAATAGTGAACCTCCAAAAATGTGAATATGTCAAAAAGTTAATTTGTGTTATAATTTAACAAGGTAAACTGTCGTGTTTTATAATTATTACATTTCAAGCCTCATTTTGTTTTACTGTTGATCAGTTTGGCTTATAGCTCATGAGCTTTTCAGATGGAGGTTGATTAAATTACTATTCAAACAATATCATAATTTAAAAAAACCTGTAAATATGTAATTTTACATGTAATAATATAACATACATGACTATTAACATTTTTAAAATTAAATTATGAACAAAAATGATACTTTTGAAAGATACACTAAACTCTACATTTTCTATGATGCTGTCAAAACATTTATTTAATATTTAAAAACTTTGTCTAGAAATGAAATGCAGTGGCATACAAAATGTATACAAAAATATATTTACTTATCTTGAAAAGTTACAGGTTAAGGGATACACTAACACTACTACACTACATTACATCACCATCTGCATCTGGTGACATATTCTTGTGAACATGACAACACAAATTCTTTTTTCTATCTGTTTTTAATATGGATGCTGTTCTTGTTATACAGCTGCTTCAGAGACTATGTATTCTATGGTAGAAGGTGAGGTAGGACAGCCTCACTGCTTTTTGTTGCACAGGGCATCATGGAATAATTGGCAAATTTGCTTTGAGTTAGTATTAGTGCTATAACAATTTTACTAATGTTGTGCAAGATCACATTTTTCTTTTTCAAAGCCATTCTCTAGCTGAAAAATCTTTTATTCTAGCGCAATGAGTGTTTATTTATGGACTAATAATTAATAGCGTTTATTGAGGTTGCCAGTGGACTAATATCTCCTATTCTAGTGTGTCCACAATATTGCTACATTACATGATGTCTTGTGCAAAATATGTGCTAAACTTTAGGTTGTGGTTGAGGGTTAACAGCTGTATTAAAGCCTATAAACTGAGTGTCAACACTGAGACAACAAAACTGAGCAAAAAAGCAGTGACAAAGTCCTACCTCACCTTCTACCAGAGTATACTGAGTATCTGGAGCACCTAATTTGTAGATATGAGTCTACAAACAGGTAGAAAAAAAGAAATGCATCTTGAAATTAAAGTGTACTTTTGGTGCGAACCCAGACTTTTGAATGGAAGTATATACATGAAATTATGTATAACTGAGGTCTTGCACTTTTGATAAATCCCAGCATTTTGTTTGCTGAAGGTAACTTCACATACAGGAAGAGAAAGAGTGAGAACGTAGACTGTTTTTGTATGTTGTTATTTAACACTTTAGATCAGATAATCCTTGTAGCTAAACTTCTCATGTGCAGCGCTGAGGCGGCGAAGCTTCTGTCCATTGTAAAGCCATACAGGCATTGATTTATGAATACAGCTGTGGATTAGTGGCAGAGACACCTGTGCTGTCCTCCATCAGCGGTTACTCCAGCATTGGGAGAGACTAGGCTAACCTGGGCAGGAATGTCACCCCACAGGCCTTACTGAGGTCAAAGGTATGTGTCTTATGGACAGACCTTGTTAGTCCTTTGGTCTGTTCTATTCTCAACCAATGCTGTAATCTCTCAAAGTGAAAGAGTGACACATACTGCCAGTATTATTTTTACTAGCAAACAGACTTGTATATGTTTAGAATGGTGCTTTGTGTAATGATTGTTCGAGCTCAGACTCAGACTTAGTCTTAAACCATGTGACATGATAGTACAAAATATGGTTTCCTAAGCTTGCTGTGTAGCATGATTAAAAATTAGAATAAACTAAGATAAATATGAAATTGAATAAACTAAGATGACAAAAAAACTTTTTTATAACAATATCTAAGCATTTACATTATAAAAGTAGCAAAATAAATTAATAAACTAAAGAGAAACAAGTGCTTGATGTGAAAAATATGAGTGATTTGATGTAAAAATGCACAATTCTAAAAAAAATAGTTATGAATATGCTGACTGACTCCTGAGACACTGTTTCATGGTAGTTATTTTGGCCATCCAAAAAGGTAAAAGGTGTTTCCAGGAAAAATACAACCATTTTTTTCCCCAGATTTACTGATATTTTACACAAAAAGCTCACATTTACAGTAGCTCCACTGTTCATTTAGAATAAATATGCCTATATCTGCACTATTTTCAAATCACAACTCCTGAGTCCTATCTCCTCTGTTGTAATAGAAATCCACCTAGAAGTGCTGTTATCCTCAATTCAACATGTCACATGAAATCACTCTGGATAACTGATGGAATTCTCCTGTAAACACATCTTCTCTGAAGAATTTTTTTCTGTAGGCCTGTTATTTATTTTTTACATGCATACAGCAATACTGGATAAATGATAGATACTCAAGTCCTTGAGCAGGAGTATGATTTGTGGCTCAGACGGGAGGTGTTTAGCCCTGTTGCCCTGCAGGAGGCCCAAAGTGCCTCTGCAGTCTTCATACACGTACAGATCTAACAGCCGAAACAAAACTACCTGACCCAATGCCCCATGACCCAATTTCTGAACACAGCAGACATTTTTATAATTTGTTCCAGAAATATAGACTGAATAGCGCTACTTACAGTGGTGCTTGAAAGCTTGTGAACCCTTTAGAATTTTCTATATTTCTGTATAAATATGACATAAAACGTCATAAGATATTCACAAGTCTTAAAAGTAGATAAAGAGAACCCTGTTAAATAAATGAGAAAAAACATATTATACTTGGTAATTTATTTATTGAGGTTAATATCCAATATGACATGTAAGATGTAATTTATTTTTTGGCCAATGTGTTTGCACGCAATAGAATTTGACTTCCGCATTTAACCCATCCGTGCAGTGAAACACACACACTAGTGAACACACTAGACTGTGAGAACATGTACCCAAAGTGCTGGGCAGCCCTATCCACGGCGCCCGAGGAACAGTTGGGGGTTAGGTGCCTTGCTCAAGAGCACTTCAGTCATGACCTGCCTGGGGACTGAACCAGTGACCTTCCAGTCACAAGATCAGATCTCTAACCACCAGGCCATGGCTGCCCCCAATCATATTTGTGAATGGCAAAAGTATGTGAACCTCTAGGATTAGCAGTTAATTTGAAGGTGAAATCAGAGTCAGGCCTTTTCAATCAATTTGATGAGTGGGTACCCTGTTTTATTTTAAAGAACAGGGATCTATCAAAGTCTGCTCTTCACAACACAGAGTTGTTGATGCTCATCAGGCTGGAGTTACAAAAACATCACTAAAGAGTTTGGACTCCACCAATCCACAGTCAGAGAGATTGTGCACAAATAGAGGAAATTCAAAACCATTGTTACCCTCCCCAGCAGTGTTAGCGAGGTCACAAAAGACCCCAGGGTAACTTCTAAGCAACTGAAGGCCTCTTTCTCATTGTCTAATATTAATGTTCATGAGTCCACCATCAGGAGAACACTGAACAGCAATGGTGTGCATGGCAGGGCTGCAAGGACAAAGTCACTACTCTCCAAAAACATTGCTGATTATCTGCTGTTTGCTAAAGATAATGTGGACAAGCCAGAAGACTATTGGAAAAATGTCTTGTGGACGAATGAGACCAAAACAGAACTTTTTGGTTTAAATTAAAAGTGTTATGTTTGGAGAAAAGAAAACATTGCAATGCAGCATAAGAACCTTATTCCATCTGTGAAACATGGTGGTGGTAGTATCATGGTTTGGTCCCGTTTTGCCATCTGGGCCAGGACGGCTTGCCATCATTGATGGAACAATAAATTCTGAATTATATCAGAGAATTGTAAAGGAAAACATCAGGACATCTGTCCATGAACTGAATCTCAATAAAAGGTGGGTCATACAGCAAGACATCAATCCTAAGCACACAAGTCGTTCTTCCAAAGATTTATCAAAGAACAGTTAATGAAATGTTTAATTCCAGTTATTGCTGCAAAGGGGTGTCACACCAGATACTGAAGGTAAAGGTTCCTACTTTTGCCACTCATAAATATGTCACATTGGATCATTATCCTCAATAATACATGATATATAATATTTAGTATATTTTTGTCTAATTTGGAGGAAGACCAAAGTGACATCTAGAATGGCAAAAAGTGCCCTGTTAGCTGCCCTTCACATGGGAAAAACTACTGACTGGCCTTTTTTGTGATAAATTATGATGGTATGCCCTTTAGACCAAGAAATATTGATAATCTGCCTTAATGAGTCCCCTTATTTCGTTGCCTTTCCAATAGAAAAGGGTACTTTAAGTGTCCTTTATTGCACCCCTACTGGACAGTGTCTCAAACTGAACCCTTTTCAGTACAGAAAATGTCATGCAGGGCTGTATAGGGTTTTCCTGCAATTGTACATGATGACGTGCCTGGGTCGGTGCCCCTCTAATTGAGAAGTGCCTCTTCAGTGAGAACATTTTTCGCCCCTGCCCTTCAAACATCCTGAGTCCGCCACTGCCTGCAGCAATAGTTGCTGTTACTCTGTAAAAAAAAAAAAAAAAAGTCAGCCCAACTTAAAATGTTAAGGCAACACTTACTACACTCCTTTTTTTAGTTACTCCAAACTGAGGTTTATACAACTCAATCTTATAGTTTAATAGTTTAATCAAAAGTTCTCCTAAATCTTTATATATATATATATATATATATATAAAATATAGATAAATGTTATAAAATATATTTTGAATCATCTTTGCTGGTGTGTGTGACTCTTTCCTTCACATAGCACCACTACACATCCCCTCACCATGGGAACCCATTTACTGTATTTGTAGCATCAGTAGTTTGAACTCATGATCTGGGGATGAACTTAGACAGTTGTACCACTCACTGCCACAAAAAGAGACATGCAGTGTTAAACAGAGCACACAGAAACATTTTGTTATAATGTTAAAAATAATGTAGGCTTAAACTGTATGAGCAGCATGGTGGTCTACACATACAGTCTGTGATCCAAAGACTTTGAAAGACAAAGCCCTTTGAAAAGCAAACCACAAAACTGTTAAGATAACTTTTGACTAAACTAAGTTTAAGTTGGATGAATCTCAAGCTGAATTTACTCAAAAAGCACTGCAGTAAGCTTTAGAATTTTTATGTTGGGCTGACTTTTATATTTTTTACAGTTTGTCATCTTAAAGTAATACATTCTGATCTAGAATCAGTTTTAGTGATAGTCATAATTATGGGTATATCTGATAACATCAGTCTTCTACCAGCCCTGTTGCTGTCTGAAGTGGCTGCCTGTGAGAGTTTATTTATTTTTATAGCTCACAGCTCACATTCTGTTGTATATCCAACATTAGCACTGCAGCTCTAGTTCTAATGAAGCAAAATATTTGATCCTTACATTTGTGCCATGTATTTTGTAATATCTTAATACTGACACAGATTCTAACAAGAAATGTCAGTGAAATGTAAAAACAATTCAATAAATTATGTAAATAGTTATATAATTACGTTTAACCAATTTCACAAAGTTAAAATAGTAACACTCGACTTCTAAGGGTTAAACCTCCAGCATCTCTTAGGTTAAGTATGCGCAGGTCACAAAGCCTGTTTAATTCTGTTTAGTTCCTCTAAGCTCAGCTCATAACCACAGCAAGAGCATCCTGTGTATAGTAAGATTAGTCAGGTCCAGTCCCAACACATTTATTAAATGTTGTGAAGATACGTTAGACTTATCCAGTTAGATTTCTTTGCCAGGATCTTTTATATATATATAATCCTCAACCTACCCATCTTAAGCACATCCTGTGGCTTTATTTACCATAAAATGGAAATGAATGCTCTGTAGGCCAGTGTCAGTTAAGAAACCCACAGAATATATTCTTTTTTGTAGTTTGGTCAAATTCTATATATTCCAAAAAGAAAATATGGTTACTTGCAAATAGAAGTTTTGTGCTGCAGATTTATTTGGACATGCCAAATAAAAAAGTCCTACTATGTCAAATAATAGAGATGAGTGACTTAACTGTTATAGCTTTAAGGTCTGATGATCATCAAGTCAGTCAGTCAGTCAGTCTGTCTGGTCTATATCATGATTATTTGTTTCACTTTGTGTGTTCCTCCTCCTCCAAAATGACTAAGACAGACACGTGGAATCTGGAAGAGGTATATCCTCTGAAAAACAGTATGGTGGCCACACACAGATGTTAAAACAGTTTTTGGATGGAAGTTGTGCATGACTAATTTAACCCACTGCTCACAAATAAGGGAGGAATCGTCAAACCTTCCACTGACCACTTTAAAGAAGTGAGACCAGCAAATTCATAATATGTTTTGATGCTACTTTGCTAAACTTTGTTTTAAATAACACTATTATAACTATTTTGAATAGGCAAGGGTTATATTTTCACTTTAGTTTGAAATTGGAGCTGCAACACTAACATTGATAACTCAATGGTCACCTAAATGGCCTAGTCATTTCCATCCAAATTAAACCTCTGACTCAAAATGCATTCAGAACTTAAATAAGGTCTCAATGAGAAGTCCACATAGACACACTTTGACTAACTGTGAGTTGAGCACTGCAGCTGCCATCCTGGACAATGTGGTTTGAGCAGGTGGAGAAAAGTATAGTTAGATGGAAATGACTTATTTGATGACTATTGAGTTGTAGTGTTTGTCAAGATTAGCTTCATAGCTCTAGTTCTGAACTAAATAACTATTTTAACTCTTCAAAAAATGTGAACTTTAACACTTCACTGCATGTTAACAAGGTTTTATTCCACATATACTAGTGCGTTTTCAAAATTGATATTTTGAAAAAGTTCATTGTTGTTCATGATATAATTCAAAAAGGGAAGCTGTCATATTATATATTCAATGCACATAAAGTTACATACTTCAATCATTTTTGGATTCTCTGTTGATCAGTGTGGACTGACTATATAATTAATAAAACAACATTATGTCAATAAAAGCAAATACATTTTTATAAAAGCAAATAAAAATGCAGTATGTCAATGAATGTATAATATATGACAGTTTACCTTTTTGAATTCAATTATGAACTCAAATGTACTACAAATGTATCACAGTTGACTGGTTTTTGGAGATGCACTAGTATTTTATCTATGTTTTGTCTCTTCACTCATCCACACTGAAAATATCAAATTTGAAAGTTTTGAAATAACAGTGACAATCTGCACGCTCATTTCATTAACAGATGACATGCTTTTATATTCACATGTACTGTGTATGGTTTTCACAGCAGGGTCCTCTCCACCAGTGTCAGTGCCTTTTCCTTATGTTCCTCACTGCATTTCCCCATCTCCTCATTCAGCCTCCAGAGCTCTCGGCCACCACAGAGTTCTGCAGCAAAGCTCAAAGCCTCCCAGCTTCCCTGCGCTATAATTACGGCCTGGGTAACATTTCAAGGGACGTGCTCACTTGAAAGCTTTTCTGTTTCTTTTTGAAATGATATACTGCCTGTCCTGTGGCCCTCAGAACTAAGAGGGAGATGAAAGGTTCATGCCAAGAAAGACTCTCTGTCAAAGACGCATCCTGACCACAGAGAGTGTGTGACGTCACTTGAGCTTGACCAACAAGTGAAGTAACAAAACTCTATTTACACCCATAAGGCTCTCAGGACAGATCATATAGTGTGTTGCCTGTTCTTATGGTATAGTTCTAATAAATATAGTGCCAACAGCAAAGTAACACAGACAACAAAGGAACATTTATATGTGTTGTTGTAAGAATAACTTCACATCTCAAAAAGGTTTTCTTGGAGTGCATTGACTGGGTGGTTCATTAAAAAAATTAAATAAATAAAATAATTAACTAATTGGAATCATTTAATGGACGTGTATGCAGCTGAGTCACAATGAGGAAGATGCATGCAGGTGTGAATAAAGGAAGTTTAACAAATAAGACTAAACAAGAAAACAATATGAACAAACAGGATAACTCAGGGAATGCCACATAAGGCTAGAACTCAGGGAAAGCCACATAGGCTAACAGGCTAATGCCACACAGGCTAACAAGGAAGAAGGCTAGTAATGCCACACAGGCGACAGGCTAACGAGCTAACATGAGAAAACAACATGTTAGTTAAAGCATGTAGAGCACAATAATATGAGCACTGAATGAGTGGTTTGCACTGTTGCCAACTCCTCAGTAAGGATTGTCACTATATGACATCGTCGCCTAATTTGTATAATTGACTAATTGCATGTAGTTGTAATGTAGGAATGAAGAATAATTTTTTTGTGGAGTCACAAAAGTTACCAAGAAAAAACACCCTAAATATGTTTAGGACTACAACTTTATGAAATAACTTCATGACTTTGCCTAGACTCACATTACATAAATCAATTTTGTCCCATATTGTTTAATGTTAGAATATCAAATTTAATGTGATCACATGCCAGCATGGAACAGTGTTCAGCTATAGCTAATGTCATGGTGGCTGAATTCAGGGTTTGATTCCATTTCTTTCTGTATTTCTGCATGTACAGTTTAAACATGATGGGCTAGCTAGAGTAAGGTGACCAAACATCCTCTTTTACCTGGACATGTCCTCCTTTTGAGACTTAAAAAAACTCACAATTTCACAAATTTGTTGGAATTTCACAAACGTCCGGGATTTTGTTTTACTCGATAAGCGTTTCATTCACAAACTAGTCTTGCCCTCCCCCTATTCCGTTCGGTTCACTTGAGTGAGATGTTACGCAATATTAAATGGAGAAGTGTGAGCATTAGGACCAAGCAGAAATCCAAGCACTTTGATTTTGAATAATGTGTTATAAATAATATAAATGCATTACCATTACAGTGCTAATACAGTTCCAGTCAAAAGTGTTGACATTCAACTTGTGGTACTCTATTTAGAGTGTTTATAAATGTTGGAACTCTGAAATTCTGAACAATATTGTTTGAACTTCAAGATGTATTTGCAGAAGTTAGAGAAGCTAGTCAGGTTTTATTTAGTGTGAAATGTTTATAGCTGAACTTGGACACTGCACTAATATTGATGGTAACCTGTTACAAGGAGCAGGATACCTGCTTTAAGACTAGCCTATTTAAAATATCCTAAAACTTGATAGGACCAAACGATTCCAGACTAAGTGTGTTAAATAAAGAAATGAGAATCCCAGACGTCATTTTAAGATGTGTTGTAGATAGCTATGTGAAACAGCCAAGCATTAACAAAGCAGAGGATGTTTGTGGGTATTAAATAATGTAGAATCTTCTTTTTGGAATGACTGTGTAAGATAAAACCTGAGAGGACTAACCAGTGGCACGGAGAGCCTGCATGGTTGATGACCATGTATCTCTTTGCCCTGTACTTTGAAGACTCCTCATATCTCACATGCCAAACATTGGAGACAAGTCGCAGCAGAAGGTGTGAATAGTTCTACCAATGAAGAGGTGGGAAATACACGCTCAGCTCATCAAGCTCACCAATTGACATGGACTTTGCCCAACAAAAGCACAATCAGAAGTCTTTGGGAAGGTTGCAATGGTTCACTTCCTGTTAATGTAACTGTTCTTAAAGCCACATGCACCATAATCCTTTGCTACATATCTGAAATGGATATAGTGGTGTAGTGTGAACTGCTGGCACCATTTGTTGATTTAATTCACAGGAAGCAAGTGAACAAGGTCTATAGGCTTCAAATTGATTATGCTTTAATTTCAAATTGATTACTGAATTAATTCCATACTTCTTTATTAATAAGAGCTTATAAGTCTAAATTTAAGGCAAAATATAAAGATTGTACATTTTTAATAAAATTGTGATTTTTCATTCTACTGGTACCATTCTACCAGTCTACTACATTGGCCTCATTAAATCATGACTTATACGTTTATAAAAGTATGATGTTTTTAAGACCATGACCCCAGTGAAGAGGCAAATATTATATTTTCATTTGACATACTTCCATCCATTCTCCTCTTTGATGTTGCTCATTAACTGGAGGCACATCTGAAAGAACGTGAAGGCTTCTACAGGAATAGTCCCACTGTACGTTTTACAGCTATGCACTTACAAAAGTGACGACTAAACCCTTGGAATCAGATTCCACATCCTTGATCTAAAAATATTTATAGCGTTTATAGCACATACTCATGATTAACTCCTGTTCGTGTCAAATTAACCCCACTGAGATTTTTGCGGCTTTTGAAAAAAGGATAAGGCCCCTCTTGATGTGTTTCACTCACAGAGCAATGAGAGTTCATTAGCTGAATTTGGCTTGCTCATTTGAAGGTGGGTAACTGGAGGGAAATAGTGGAAAATATGTATCATAAGTAGTGCGGCAGATGTGTTGTAATGGTTTCTCGGCAGGTATGCCAAAGATACGGTCAGTGAATTTGTCACAGAAGACCTGCAGATAATCTTTTCATTTTTATTTCACTTTATGTATGTCCACTTCTCTAACATTAACCATTTAGAATAGTGACCCCTCTTATAAAATGTTATCCTTTTTACATGTTTCACATAATCTCTCATTATTTACTTGTAGTCTGAAGACAGGGGGAAGCTGAATAAATAATAAACTATCCAATCAGGTGATGCTAACTTGGGACGTTAGCTGGACACAGTCAATTGGCTGTAAATATTCAAAATATTCACTTAAACTTACGTCAGATAAAAGAGCATATCAGATCAAATGGACACATATTTGCACATGAAACTTGTTGCTTAAGCCAGGCCTAATAATGAGTTCACCAGAGGGGATTTTTTCCTGACAGTGTGGCTGTAAGTAAATGTGAATGGCATAAAAGTAGGCCTGTGTCTATCTTTAGGGCATGGTTCAGCTATAGGCATAATACTCCTAGATGCCTGGGAACTATCAATTACATGGCTTTAGCACTCCAAAGGACTAGTTGTTCACTCCCCTTGGAAAAGGATGTTTGTGTTGTCTGTCAGCTTTCTGGACAAGTGTTTCCCGATTTGCACTGAGAAAATTCGGTGAGCAGAAAAGGCTTTTATGGAACGATGAGTGAGTCTTTCCCAGAAGACCCTAGACTATATATGCACCAGAACCAGATTTTTAAAGCTTCTCTGTTTCACAAATGAGCTAGCAAATGTTGAAAGTATCCATCAGGAATATGTAGTTCCATTGTTTTTCATTATGTTGCAGTTTAACTAATCAAATGTTGGAAAAAAATCACATGGACCTCCTTTATTCAAGGGATCCAGTGTCTTTCTTCACTTTAGTGCTCAGTAGCCCATGAAATAGTTACAGTAGGGAGTTCCTGACCAATTGAGTCAACCACACTTACTGTTCTGCTCTTAATGAGATCTTGTTTCCCATCCAATCACCATCTCTGATCGCCACCCTCTTACATCTCTTCCCACAGTAGTCCACCTCACACTGGGCTTTAGCACCAGGGTGACTGCTAAAACCATCAGGCTCTGCTAGTCGAAGGAGAATAAATCATATTGTAATAACATACGTCAGCAGGTAAGAGGGGAGGTGGGTGGGTTTTGAGCTACCTGCCATAAATCGCCTAGTGGCTGGTTGCTGAATGTCCACGTTGGTGTGGAAATTGACTGGTAATCCCTGCTGCCCCAGCGTCTGCCTGAGCGTATTGTGATTTAATGCTGTGAGAAATTTGGAAAGCGTTTATCCTCCTTGCCCTCCACTCTAGTTCAAGACTATTTACACAGCTATATTGCCTTAGAACACGGGAGATTAATGGCTGGAGGCTCTGTTGTGCTTGTGTTGTTGACACTTTTTTTTTTTCAAATGAATGCTTAGCATGACTGATTTCATTTGAGTTACATTGTTCACGTCTAAAGGTTTTGCCATATAAAGCACATTGATTAATTGTAGATTTTTAATACTTTCATCCATCATATACCACACATAAGCTCCATTAAAATGACAAATGGATAGCACATGCTGCAGTATTTTTCTTTGTTATGCAGAGGAGTGATTGATGACTCAACTTTCTTTCAGAAATTCAAGCAGATTTCCAGCTTCTTTAATCCTGACTTTCTGCAGAGCTGTGCTTGTCTTCAAGGTTTGCTTTTCAAGAATAAAATTGGTGCTCTGACAATGTGTGTGATAAAATACTACATAATTTGCTAATATTACAGGCATTATGTATATATATATATACAAAAGTTATATTTGATGCTACATACTATTATATACTATAATATTATGCATCCTCCACTTTCATTCATAACAAAATAAATCTAATCCATAAAATGTAATAACATAATTATATTATTGCAGAGCAGTACATATTAAAATATTGCATCACATAGATAGCCACATAGAGAACCATAGAGAGCATCCTTAGCAGCTGCATTACTGTCTGGCTTGGGAATTACATTGTATCTGACTGCAGTGTTTATTGAAGATGGCTGAGAAGATCATTGGGGTCTTTCTTCCATCTCTCACAGACATTTACAACAAGTGCTGAATCCGGAAAACTCTCAGCATTGTGGATGACCCATCGCATCAATCACATGCTCTCTTCATCCTTCTGCCTTCTGGTAGAAGATGCTGCAGCATTTGGACCTGCACGGCTAGTCTGTCCAATAGTTTCCTCCCTCAGGTTGTCAGATTCTGTAACACACACAGCCTGACTCTCAAGGACTAATTATCACTGCACTTTTGCACAGCACCATATACTGCCATTGCAATATTTGCACAACTGCACATTTGTTCATTGCACAATACAAGCTGAAATATTTTTTCAGGATTCACAATACAAGATTAAATCTGAAATTTAATCAGTTTTAAATAGTAATAATTGATAGATTTGTTTTTTTCATAATTCATGCATAAAATGATTAAATAGTCATGACATAGTTGTGCCTGGTGAGGTCAATGGCAAAATGTTGTATTCAGTTCAGTTCAATGCACACCATTGTGGGCCCCTGAATGACCTAAACTGTTGAAGTCCTGCTCTTCTCTTCTGGAGACTTTGCAGGACAAGGGGCTGCATTGTTCTTGAGATATATGATGACAGTAACTATGTCTTTACCATCAATAAACAACATAGAGGTTAATCAGATATTTGCTAGGCCATGTAGCAGAATGTGGTGCTCAGAAAGAATCACTAAATAATAGCTGGAATAGATGTGATGTTGGCCAATTCATCAGACTTGATTTCACTGACTTCACCTAATAGCTGTAATATTTTACTGATGGTACAATTTGTAATGATCTCCCCGGCATCTTTAAAATATAAAGGTTGTCAGGAGCTCAGATAGGCTGTAAGCAACCATTTGAGTGTCTTCAGAATGAAAACTCATGAAAACACTATGAAATTTTGAAACACTATGAAAGAGTTCTTAGTATTTTATGCTGACATGCACATTTTTACATCATGTTTCTCAGAAGAGACTATGTTCATCTAAAATGCCAGTGTACATTTGTTTGTTAATGTTGCCATCAGAGAAGTGTAAATGACCTTTGCCAAGGGCACAGACACAATCCCCTGCTATGCCAGATCCTGACTTTTGGTCTTGTTGCTGTTAACAGTTTGGATGTTCCTTTTCATCTTTGGTTCAGAGCACACAATGTCCATTTCTTTCAAAAATGATCTGGAATACTCATTCATCTGACCACAGTACACGTTTCCACTGTGTGATGGTCCATCCCAGGTGCCTCTGAGCCCAGAGAACTCAACACTGCTTCTGGACATGGTTAACATAAGGCATTTGCACAATAAAGTTTTACGGGGCATTTGTGAATGTAACTGTGTATTGTAGTGCTTGACAAAGTAATTCATTGCCCATGTGTTTAAATCAGCTACTGATGAATTGGTTCTTGATGCTGAGTCATTTGAAGGATCAGAAATCACAAGTGTTTTGCTGATGCTTGCTCCCTTGCCATTTATGCATTGAAATTCCTCCAGATTCCTTGAATCATTTAATGATATTGTGCAATGTAGAGGAAGAAATATGCCACACCTTTCCAATCTGTCTTTAAGAATGATTGATTTTAAACATTTCAATAACTTCTCAAACTTGACCAGCCTGGTGACCCTCTCCTCATCTTTGCTCCTCAAACACTCAGCATTTTGTGAATACTGCTTTTGTACCAAATCATCATTATAATCACCAGTTGACATCACCTGTTAGAAATCATTAATTAGTTTTTTTTAATCTCATTACTGCACTTAAATTTCCCCTGTTACAACTTTTTGTAATGTGTTGCAGGCCTGAAATGCAGGAGTGAATGGATATTAACAAATGAAATGAAGTTGATCGGACAAAACATGAAATATCTTGGATTCATACTGTCTGTAATAAAATAGTCAAAGTAAATATAAGAAATATATTTTTTTTGATTGACACACTGTCCAAATGTTTTCTGATTTGGAATTATTTATTATAATCAAATGATTTTTTGGTCATTTCTGCAGTTAAAATATACTTTTTCATAAAGTCCTTAAAAACTAAATGCATGTTTTATTCATGTGTAAAGATGATGAATGAATACTTCTGAGGGCTGCACTGGCTGCTGCCCCAGAGCATGCCTGTTGCATGCAGTTTCACTTTGAAGCCTCACCTGCACCCACTTCCTCCTTCTACAGGTGCTGGTGAGAACAGAGACCAGGTTTACACAAGGACAGGCCAGAGACCCAGCGGCCTGTCTCATAAAACCCCGGCTTTAATCCAAACATTCTATATCTCCTATAAAACCATTACTCTAGCTCACATCTGCCCTGCATGTGAGATAGACTGCTGAGTTATGTGGGAGGCAGATGTGTTTGCGCATAAATGCTGTAACATTATAGTTTAATGCAGGTGTCAGACTGGCAGGGTTCACGAACAGTAATGTTACTAACGGTGGATAGTTTTCTTGCCTTGATCTGTTACTGTGGTCTTATGCATTCCTTCACAGACAAATGCCATATGTGGGTATTCTTTAACCCTTTAACATTCTGCTCAACCATTTGGAAGAGCACATTTGCATTAGTAATAATAAGGCTTTGAACTTACTGAATATTATTGTGTCATCTCTACCAATTGGTATAGGTATGGTAGAGTAGAAAACATCCACTAGAGGTCACAAGAAATTAAACTTTTTCTTATCTGACTGCAAAGCAGCAATGTTTTGTTCCCATATTACAAGGAAGAAACTGGATAAAATGCTTTGGTACTGTTGTACCACCACAGAAGTGAGTGTGATGTTTAAAAAAATAACTAAATGATGATGTTATTGCACAGTTTTTGTATTTGTAGTTTATGTTCTGATTTTACTCTAATGTGCCATCTCACTGTATGTTTAAAGTGTACATTTTGAAACTACTCTGGGGTCTTTGACATAACTGTTTTTTTTTTATTCTAATTTTAAAAATGTCCGGATCAAGTATTCGAAATGTTGCTCTTCATAATTTCAGTCACATGTTGCTTTTTTTGTGACAACACAAAGACGTCCACTCCAATGACACACTGTGATGGACCATCACTGATGGACTGAGAAATATGAGACTATATCAGTTATCTCCAAATCCAGTCCTGGATTGCTGCAGTCCATTACAGATTGATGATTTTTCTGTTCTAACACCTGAATCAAATCAGCAGTTCATTACCAGGTTTAATAGATGTGTTTGAACAGGGAAATCACCAAACCAGGACTAAAGTTGGAGACCTCTGAGCTACATGGACGACGACACGGCCTGGTTATCAGGTTACATCTTCTGCCTTTTAAGTTTGCAGCATTTTTTACTTTTCTGCATGTATTGAAAAAAAAAACCTCAATATATATATATATCAAATTATAGGAGTTAAGTGGCACACTGGTGTGTCAAGTGTCAGTTGC
Organism: Crenuchus spilurus; assembly: GCA_036984385.1. NCBI lineage: Eukaryota > Metazoa > Chordata > Actinopteri > Characiformes > Crenuchidae > Crenuchus > Crenuchus spilurus. Next base: position 146,036 of record BRDA01001702.1, read on the forward strand.
TGTCACACTTTTATATGTCATGTCCCTTTAATGTTTGTCCTGTCATGCCCCACCCTTTGTTAGTTCCACCTGTGCCTCGTTTAGTTGTCTTTATTTAAAGATTAGATTAAGATGAACCAATTTGCCAATGTGATTTCACACAATGGAAGTTGACCTCTGCATTTAACCCATTTGTGCAGTGAAACACACACACACACACACTAGTGAACACACTAGGCTGTGAGAATTTGTGCCCAAAGCGGTGGGCAGCCCTTATCCACCGGCACCCGGGGAGCAGTTAGGGGGTTAGGTGTCTTACTCAAGGGCACTTCAGTCATGTCCTGCCAGAGGATCGAAATGGCAACCTTCTGGTCATAAGACCAGATCCTTACCACTAGGCTATGACTGCCACCCTTGTGTTTGTCAGTCTAGTTGTTTTGTCTGGTGGTCTCTTATCAGTTTGTGTCTTTAGTTATATGTTTGTAGAAAACCTGTCTGTTTATATGTACTTTTGTCATCACATTCACTTCCATACCTTTATCTGTGTTTTTGTCCTCCAACCTTCATCTCAATCCAACCAGCATTACCATTGCTCAGTATTGCTCACTGGTTCAGAGGGTACCAATGTTTTGGGTTTTTCAGATGGCATCTGGCACCCTATTATCATGCCCATCAATCAAATCACGACCTTTGCCCATGATGATTATTTTGCACTCTGTTACAACTGATGGGTGTGTTCACTTATTTAAATGTGCAGCAAACCCTAACGTGGCATCTGTGACATCCTGGGCTAAGCTAATTCCAAATCACCATAATATTCTCATATGACTTTATATATAAATATCTATGTGCTATGTGCAGCCCCATCACCCATGGCACCTGGGGAGCAGTTGGGGGACAGGTGCCTGGCTTGGACATTTCAGCACTTCTTGTCCTGCTGGTTCAGGGGATCTTAACATTAAACTTTTGGTCCCAAGTCCACTTCTCTATCTTTCAGACAACAGCTTTTATATAGTCATATTTGAGCTGGGAAATAAAAATGTCTGTAATTGTAAACAACACTTAAAAAATATTTTTGCCACTTACATAAAATATCACATTCCAGTTAACTTTTAATGATATTTAAGTTTGAAAAGCAGATTTTTGTCTCAGGTATACATCACCAGCTGTTGTGTTGTGGATGTATAGTCCTGTTTTCATGGGATGTTTCAGCACCTGTAGAAAATTATGGAATTTAAAAGACCTTTAGTCTGAGGAAACAAGAACCTGTCATCGACATCAGTCAGAGGTTAAGAAAAAGGAACTGTGTACACAATTCCAGAAAAACAAGCCTCTAAAATAAACACAGTTCTTCCTCCCATGCACACACATTAATGTTGTTACAGATATAGAAAGAGAGAACTTTTAGAACAGGAATTTTAGTCTGTTGGGTAACAAACATGCCCATACTTTTTTTTAAACTGCATTTTAGACCTTGTGGCACTATTATTAATAGCCAGGGCTTGACCCATGGTCACAGTGTCTCTGCCGCTGTCAACCTCTGTCATAACAGTGTTCCTTTCTGGTCTGCCGTGATTGACATATTTTGGGCAACAAAGGAATAATACAGACCTCACATGTGGTCTCTGCCTTCACTGGGGCCAAATGCAGTGAGAAAAAAACAAGAATGATTTAAAAGGTAAGAGCAAACACCTGCTCAAAAGGGTGGTCTTGTGTGTGAGAACTGTATTAAAGTGTTCTGGCAAAGAAATCAGGCAGAAAACCTTGTTAAATACATGACGTGTTGTTCTTTATAGAGCGTGTCTAATTGGCTTGCTCAGTAAAGATATAATGTAATTGAACATACAGTGAATGAATGAACTTTTTCATATTTATTTTCCTAAACCAGATCTGTGGAATTCAACTATTTAGTGTTATTCAGTGAAGTTTCATATGAAATGCTTCATTCTACACACTGATTCACCATCATATTTGTTCATTAGGCTAATATGCTGTTGGTCCTCCATTTGCCACCAAAACAACCCACTAAAGCGTGAACTCTACAAGACCTCTGAAGGTACCCTGTGGTATCTGGCATTAAGAGGTTACCCACAGATCCTTTAAGTCCTATAAATTGCAAAATAGAGCTGCCACAGATCAGATTTGGTTCTCCAGCACATCCCACAGATTTGCAGTTGGACTAAGCTCAGGTCTGCAAGCCTGCATTTTTTTACAACCGACATACTGTCTATGAGAATCAATTGTTTGCTTACTAATATATGTTCCAAAATTATTTTTGTTATACACTTCATTTGTGTGTGTATTAATGTTAATCAGTATATTATTATTAAATGCTATCTATTGAATTCTATTTCCATCAAGAACCACAGAGAAGTCCATAGTTTAGACAGTGAAGAGACCAATGGCATCAATTAAGCTATTTTATTCTTGTTCTGCTGAGTGCTATTATACTAGAAATACTAGTGTATTTCATACCTGGATCCTTTGTTTTTAATTGATCATATCTTTTCTTTTTGACCATATCTTTTTCTACATCTTCAGCAATAGTATATTTAGCAGTCTTTCCTTTTGTTTAACATTTGTTCTTTATTTCTGTTTTTTATTCTGCTTATAAAGTCTCCCTGATTTTCTGCTAAAAACATTCTGCAACATACATGTCAAAAGTTATTGACATTTATTCCACTAATCTTTGAGTGCTTGACTTATCTTCCTCCAGTCCTGCTTTTCTCATTATCATCTCATCTTAACCCTGGGAATCTTAGTCTATTTTGGCCTTTTTAAATACTTTTTATTTCACCTTTATATACCAATTAAATTGCATTTATATACCTTTTAAATATTCATTATGCTAAGGTCTGGAAATATTAGAAGAAGACGTCTACTTCATCATAACATCAACTATATGCCCTGGCAATTCTTTTTCATGTTGAGATATTTATAGCCATGGCTATAATTTTACATAAATGATGTCTGTTGACCATACATACCAAAAATACAGTAAGTGTAAAATTGGGGGTAATGAATTTGAGTGAAGTTGACCAACAAGGTGAAACACAGAATTGGTGATAATTTTATGCTACATACTTTACAACCAGTGAAACCACAAAGGGAACAGTGAACTTAAAAGTACCAATAGAAAATTTGAAAAACTACTAGAAAACACAGTGAACTGAAATGGTTTGAGTTTTAGTAAATGTTTGATTTAATAATGTAGCAATATTTAATAATTAATTACTATTTTATTAATATTTAATATCAACATTATTCTTTTAATATTAATAATAACTATTAATAGTCATTACTAATCAATAGTAACTAATAATTATATAGAAATATTAATATTTGTTAAAATAATGCATTAATATTTATTAATAATGAATAATTATTTAATTTATGTTCAACAATCCCCCCACCACCCCCGTACTCATTCCAGTTGTGTCCCACCACCTATGAAATCAAAATTTCATCACTGTCCTCTCCATTTCTAGTTGGTCTATCAACATCAAACAAAAACTAACATAGAGTTTCAAGCCAGTACTTTTGACACAGGACAGAAATGTTTAGTGTGATTTTGTTTTTAGGCTGTAAATGCTTCCAATGATTTGATCACACCATGAAGATCAGCAACTTCTAACAGTTAAAAACACAAATTTAATAATTTATTTCTAGGTTTTTTCCATTTTATCCCCTTCCCAATGTAGTGGTAGCCAATTAGCCCATCCCCTCCATTAGGCCTCTCCCCATCACTTTGCACTGTCCCTGACTCTATGAGGGTGCAAGCAAGCACAAGCCTCCTCCCTTGCGTGTGATGCAGCCACCGCTTCTTTTTTGAACCACCGCTGATACACAGTCACTGGAGAGCCTAACGTGCTCGGAGGAAGGCACACAGGGTTCCCAGCTCCAAATGGACCAATCAGTAGACGCCTGAGCCAGCAGACATTGCAATGTGAAAGTGATAGGGAGAGTGAGAGCAGCCGCTCTCTTGGGCCTCGGCTGTTGATGGCTAACAGCATGACCGGGATTCGAACTTGCGATCCTCGGGTCATAGTGGTAGCGTCTTTACCTGCTGAGCCACTCGGGTCCCAGTTCTATACTTGCATTTTAAGCACCACAACACTTGATTTCTATCACTGTCAGTGTGAAGAATTCAGTCAGTAAGTCAGTTTCTGTAGTGCACCAGTTCACATCAAATCTCTTTAAATTACTTCACATTAGAATGATTTACTATGAAAATGTGGAATTATGTTGAATTCCCCTTTAAGAATAGCTAATGACAGTCAGCAAATAAATGTAAAATATTAAAATAGTTTCTTTTTGACTTTGGAACACATATTTTGTAAAAGAAAAATGGGCAGCTCTCTAACAATAGGAATCTTTTTTCTTATATAAAAGGTAATGCCTCAGGCAGATCTTTCAATAGCAATACCTCTGTTGACATCCCATGGTTGCCAGCTGTTTTCACTTTTGCTTTAAAAGTAGACTGTTTAATGCTTTAGCATGCTGTTCTCAGGCTGTGATCTATCAAATAAGTGATGAATCCCGTCCAGGTTGTCCAGCACACTTGGAGTCGTAGAAGGTCCCTGTTCCACAGCTGAGACCAATCATAGCAGCACACACTCAGTGAGTATTTAGCTCAGAGTACATACAGCAGTGCCTCAGCCTCTTCAGACAAATGCCACTGCACTGCACTTCAAGCTTTGGGCAAACACACAATTAGCCAAAAATATTGCTCACATAAGGAATACATTTGAGAAGGATTGGCTTTTAAAACAGGTGCATGATCTGATACAGATTTGACCTTTGATTCTGGCTCTTTGTGTTCTTGTGTGTTAAATTCATATCCTTCAGCGCTAGTGCCTCTTTATTATGCAAAAGCATCCATAGTTCCACTTTTATTTATGAGTTGGTGATAAAGAGGAACATGTTATCAATGCTTAGATACTCAAACTTTCTTTTCATACTTGCACAATGGAGCTGTGTGGACTAAATATTTGTATACTGTAGGAACAAAAGACTTCTGGTCATTTTTACAGATTATATTTAACACAAAATGTTATCCTTTGTCAAATAACAAAACCTCAATCATTTTGCATTGTTTTCCATGAAAATACTTAATAATATGCTTTAAGATATTGATGTGTATGAAGTTTAAAGTGGAATCTCACCAGCTTTGCAAAATTCATGCATTATGAATTGCTGAAGTGTTGTCATTGTAACCAAAGATGTAAA
>BRDA01001710.1:0-12907 GCA_036984385.1 Crenuchus spilurus
GAGAACAGTCTGGATTGCTTTGTGTGAATGTTAGGCAAAGCAATGCGACGTTCAGTGGAGGAGCGCAGCGACCGGGCAGGGACATAAGCTTTTAAAAGCGAGTGTAGATAAGGGGGAGCCTGCTCTGTCATCACTTTATAGGCGATCGTGCAGGCTTTGTGTTTGATCAGTAATCCAACTCTAACGTCCAGCCTCATTTCCAGACAAAATCTCAGTAAAAGCCTCTGAAATGTGAGTTTATGCTTCGGGAGAGTCATAGAGTGACCCAACACTAATGCATAAGACTGGTGGAGAGTGCGAACTACCACCAAATAGTGATTTCTGAACTCTTTAAAACATTAATACTGTGTTGTTTCAGAAAGTCAGAAAGAAATACATCTTTTATTATTCTGACCAGGTCTTCAAAGTAAATTCTCTGGGGGTGTACATCACAGATACAACACTGCATCACTGGTCAAGAGGGAACACCCCCCCACACTCAATACTTTCTACAGAAGCACTATACAGAGCCTTCAGACCAGCTTCAGACCTTCAGAAGCTGCAGCGCCTTTGACTGTAAGACTCTGACTGGCTCTTCCTTTCACTTTGCACTGTCCCTGAGTCTAGGAGAGTGAAGACACACACCTCCTCCATTGTGTGGGATACAGCCACAGCCTCTTTTCAAACTACCGCTTGATACACTGTCCTTGGGGAACCAACGCACTCAGAGGAAAGTGCAGGGTCTCTAGTTTCGAATGAACCAATCAGTAGATGCCCAAGCCAGCGGACATTGCAATGTGTGAGTTATAGAGAGAGTGAGAGCGCCATCTACCCGCCCAGAGAGAGCACTGCCAATTTTGCTTTCTGTGGGCCCCGGCTGTTGAGGGAAAACAGCTTGACCGGGATTCAAACTTGCAATCATAGTGTCAGTGCCTTAGCCCGCTGAGCCACTCGGGGCCCCAGACTGCTGAACTCTGAATTCTGAACTCCAAATCCAAAATCCAAATGAAAATATGCTACTGTATGAGATACAAGGGCTCTCATATTAGATACTACCGGTATGTCCTAGTTTGCACTCTCCATACTACTACTACTACTACCTCTATTTAACAATATAGCCAATAATTTATATACATTTCTCACTACTGCACTTTATAGCATTTCTCTGCCGCTGTTGTACATATTTGTATGTTTGTATTTGTATTTTTATTTATTCATCTATACATATTTTTATTATTGATATTGATATTGATATAATCTGTATTTCAATCCTGTGCTGAGCCAGTTGCAATGAATTTTTGTTGGAGTCTGTGGTGGAATCTTATCTTCAGGGGTGCTCTGGTGCCATATTACAAATTATAAATCTTGCACCACTTGTGGCACGCATACAAAGAAAAAGGGAGGGGGGAAGTAATTAATGGAGCACAATACCCCCTAACCCATGCCTGGCATTAAGCATAGTTCCAACTGGTTCATGCTTATCTGCTCCAGAGAGTCCTGTATTTCATGGACTAGACAAACTATATGTGTGCACTTGTACATCTGGCCGATAATGGATGCAACCTAAAGTAACTGAATGTATTCATTTGAAGGGGTGTTCACAAATATTTGGACATATAATGTATGTTACACTAACTGTTTTAGTAAACTTTCTCTGGCAATACAATTTTTTTGTTTGTTTTTGAGGGTGTTTTTACATGCATGGTCACTGTTTTTACAGTGCATTTAGTTGTGTTTTCAAATATTTTAATAAGATGATACTTGACAAATTTGAGCAAATCTCTTTGGAGCATTTCTCCATCACGTTTTATTCCTGTAATTTCCATCAGTCACCAGTTAATCAGGAACTAATACTATCACAGTGGTGCAGAGCAGTGCAGAGATACGCCGGGCTCGTATTTACAGGACAGTGAAAGTGAAAGTGAGCCCAGTGCACTATGGCGGAGGCTAACATCTATGTGGACGAGCAGCAGCTCTGCTGTTCAGTCTGTTTGGAGTTGTTCAAAGATCCAGTGACTGTTCCTTGTGGACACAACTACTGCATGGCCTGTATCACGCAGTACTGGGACCAAGACAGAGGGAAGGGCGTGTGTTTTTGTCCTCAGTGCAGACACAGTTTCTCCGTAAGGCCCGAGCTGAACAGAAACACGGTATTGGCTGAGCTGGTGGAGAAGTTCAGAGAAAAGTCGCAGCACAAATCCAGGGCTTTCTCCGAGTCTGACGGGGTCTCCTGCGACGTGTGTGTCGGAGAGAAACAAGCAGCGGTCAGTTCCTGTTTGGTCTGTCTGGCCTCTTACTGTGTTCTTCACGTTCAGCCACACTTTGTGTCTCCTGCTTTTAAGAAGCACAGACTCGTTCCGGCCTGCAGGAGGCTAGAGGAGAAGATCTGTCCTGCTCATGACAGGCTGTATGAGTTTTACTGCCGCACTCACCAGGTGTGTGTTTGCTGTTTGTGCACTGTGGGCGAACACAAGGATCACGACACAACTCCAGCTGAAAGTGCCAGAGCCGAGAAAACGGTGAGCAACATTCAGAAACTGCTAAAGCACGCAGTAACCACTCCATTAATCAGTTTAAAGTCATGAAAACATTATCTGACGTTATCTATGGATGTGTTTTGGCAATATCTTTACGATACGACCGTGATACACAGGTTACGATTAAATATGTAATATATTTGGCGATATTGTAAACTAGGACAGTCAGCCACGCCCCTTCTACTTGTTTATGTTGCAGCGGAAGAGCCTGCAGAGCCACTTTCTGTCACAAATCTTTGAATGTAAATATTTCAGATCAATACTGTGTTGATACCGTATCACAAAAAACATAATATTTCAGTACTCAAGTGTTTCATTATTTTCTTACTTTCCTAATGGATCTGCTATATACATCACATTAAGCAAAAAGAGATATTTTATGAGCACAATTAATTTCAGCTATTAATAGAGGTAAAATTGTAAAAGTGTAAAAGGACAATTATTAAATAAATGAATTTCAATACTTTCACTATTATAGGTCCACATCCCCATCTCTTAAAATGAAATGTATTTTATTGAGTATGTACATAAGTAAAAAAATCTGTAAATTATTTCAGTGATAATATTTTCAGAATAAAATATCAATATATTGCAAAATAATAATTATTATATATAGTTTATTATTATCTCAAAAACTATGGCCTATTTATTATTTATTTATTTTGTTAACATTGTCACAGACGTTCTGTTTTCCTTCATTGTATGTCGAGCCCAGTTAATTTACTTTTTCATCATATAATGCTGAACATTTGACAGTATAACGGTCTTTCATGTAAAAACATCTGCATTTTAAATAGTTTTTGTTAACCAAATTCCATTCGCGATGACGATGCTAGTTTACATTAGCACTTCTATGGGATTTCCAGTGTAATGTTAGCGTCAAGCTTACACTGTTCAGCTCAGAACGCCTGTGAGTACCTTATCGTACGGGAGCCTTGAGCTTTGTTTTATTGGATTTGTGCAAAAGACACACATTAACTTGTACACTAGCGTGAAGAAGTGTTTAACAATTACAATGGTAAGTAGACTATTCTACATGGTCACATTATATTAGCTGTTGGAACATGGTGAATTATATTAGCTAGCAAATGTTTAAAAAATAACCATGTTAGCTTACAATGAATTTAATGATAGCTAGCTAACTATAGCTAGCTGGTATTTCAGATGACTTCTGTGGTTTGTATTTTATTGATTTTTGGACGTTAAAATGTGATTATTAAAGTGGCAATGTCAGGTGTGTACACTGTGTTGTTTTTTTAATTATCAACTACTGCAAGAATGTTTCTTCTTTGTTCAAGGAGGAGCTGATGAATTTAAACAAGATGATGAATCAGAGGATCCAACAGAAAGAGAAAGAATGTCAGGTTTTGAGAAAAGCTATTAAAAATATTAAGGTAAGTCAGTGTTTAACCTTTGAGAACCTAATATATATTTTAGAGTTGAATTGGCTGTTTCAGGTTCAGGCACATGAGAAGTTTATGATCTAATTTCATGGGTTTTGTATAAAATATTAATACACACATTGCTTCTGTGTTTCTCCTAACAGTGTAATGCAGATTCAGCACGAGAGGAGATTGAGCGGATGTTTGCTGAGCTGCTGGTCTCCATTGAGAAGAGGCGCTTGGAGGTGATGGAGCAGCTGAGAGTAAAGGAGGAGACTGAGCTGAGAGGAGCTGAAAGAGTCCTGGACAGGATTGAGATGGAAATGGTTAATCTTCAAACGAAAATCATTGAGATTGAGAGGATCTTACAGAGTAGTGATCACATTGATTTCCTTCAGGTGTGACTACTGACTTTATCATCACAATTGAAATTGTATTACATTGCAGAAGCAATTAAAATACAATTAAATAATTCAAATAAATTGGACTTGTGAAGCTGTTATCTATTGCTTAGTGTAGGAATCTCTAACCTCAACCTTATAGATGTACTGGACTCTTCAGTTTCAAGAATTTCAATTGATTAAGCAAGATTATGCATGCTGTATCCTGGTATACTGCATTGATTGAATGAGAATGAAATGTATTTAAATTATTATTTTTTTTAATTTCACATTGATTTAATCACATAACTCATTCAGTTATTAACCTTGGGGCAGGACTCAGTAAGGTCTATAATATATGTATAAAGTTACTATGAAACTAATATGAAAGTTGTGTAACTGAAAGTATGAATCTAATACATGTAACATTGTAATTTAAAATATCAAGGCCATGTTACATGCATATGTAAAGTATATATGATATTTGTGCTGTCCTTGTAGAGTGTCTTGGCTATGACATGTCCCTCTTCAACTGAAGACTCAGTCAGCTGTCCTCCTAATCACAGAATCACATTCGAGGAAGTTGTTCACTCTGTCTCAGACCTGCAAAAGAGCATGGAGGACATCTGCAGTACACAGATGAGTAAAATCTCAGAAAAAGGTGAGGGTCCAATAGTCTAAATCAGTGTTTACCAACTATCCTCCTGCAAATTGCCTTTTTACAGATTTTTTTTTTCCAACTGTTTTATTAACAGTACACTGATGAGATAAAATTAGCTTTATTAAAGTCAATGGTGACATTAAACAGACTGGATATTAGTCACACATTCATGATCATTATAAAATTGCACTGTGATAATTATGTTAGTAAGTGTATTGTTATAGTTTGTCTGTGTCTTGGTAGTTGAGGAGATACATATCTTCCAGTTGCAAAACAGAGAGCCAAGTAAGTGTCCAGCCATGTAGTTCTTATGCTTATATACCTGTTTGAATGCCTTTATTGCACTTAATCATTATTGTTCTCTCAATCAGAACTCCCAAAACCAAAAGCACCACTGAATCCTGTCCCAGGTTAGTTATGGCATGTTTGCATTTTTTTTTGAACTGCATAAATGATCTCTGAGTTAATATTATATGATTGTTGAACTGTCATGAAAATCACCATTACATCATTTATACTTTGTTGCTTCAGAACCCACGACAAGGGAAGACTTTTTACAATGTAAGTTTGGAAATTTGTATGTACACATACAGACAAGCACACAATCTATACATAACATTCTGAAGAATTAACATTTCCTGGCTTGAAGGACAACCAAATTGTCCAGCTAGTGGTTTTGCGATCAGAAACTGACCACTGATTAAGGGATAGAGGATTTCTTACATAGCCTGCATGAAACAAGATAAGTTAGCTGCATAAACACTGCATAAGTCAATCAGAGTGTTTTGATGTGAAATGGTTAATTTTAGAGAAACGTGTAGATTGCTGTACAGTGGTGGTGATGGAAACCAGGGTTTATGATGTCTGTAGTTTTGTGATGCCTATAGTGCAACATTTAGCCACTTTATTTACTATCCAAAATTACAATTGAACCTAAATGTAATGATAATGATAAAATAGTTGTAAATATCAAAACTCAAACTCTTATTTTAGGACTGTCATAAAACAATATCTGAGAGAACAGTGTATTCACAATCCATGAATATAGTAACATTCTGTTATGTAGCATTATACATTGTAAAGCCTAGAGCACATTAACTCAGCATACTTAAAACACTAACAAAGCCAAGTCCTGGAATGCAGGTGTTTGTTGAGTAATGTTTGGTCAATTTGTCAGTTTGTTCCTTAATGGTCTGCTTTTGTTTCACAGATTCATGTTACCTTACTTTGGAACCTGTGGCTGATCACCCAAATCTGAAAGTTACCATGGGCAACAGGGCTATTGAGTGGGTCACTTATGTTTCATCAGTGGGCAAGTGGCCTCAGGTGATGTGCAGAGAAGGTCTGACAGGGCGCTGCTATTGGGAGGCAGAGTGGCACGGCAGTGGTGTTTGCACCATAGGCCTGTGTGAGGGAGGTCAGAGAGGGGGAGAGGGTCTGGTGATGGGTTTTGGTAGAGACACTTTGTCTTGGGGCCTGGATTGTTTCCATCTGACATATGTGTTTCATCATGGCAATGAAACAATCACAATCCCTGCCAACAAGTCAACCACCAGAGTGGGAGTCTATATAGATTACAAGGCAGGAACTCTGTCCTTTTACAGTGTCTCCAACAAAATGACCCTGCTCCACAGAGTCCATGCCAGATTTGCCCAACCTTTATACCCCGGCTTTGCTCTGTGGGCAAATGGGTGGCAAAGCTGTGCACATTCATATTTTTTTAACAGTCCTCTTACTTCTGAAACAGGACACATGTCCCTTAAACTAGTAAACCTGTGATTTTAAACATTTATTTTCAGAAATATAAGATGAAACATCAAGGTTTATGCATTTGCAATGTACACAAAATTTAAGTCAGATATGTACTCTATTAATCTCCTTTAATTAAATACGTGAACATGTGTGCTGTACTTATATCATTATAACATTAGCTATATCACACTAACACTGCATTGTGATTTATTCTGTACATTTACTTTTTAGAATCTCGAGCCCTTTGATTTTAACTGCATTCAGTCTTCTCATGTCAAATTACAAACTGCCTGATTCTGAAAATAAACATAAATTAATTAATAAAAGCTGACCTGTGTGTGTATGTTTGCTTAGGTGAGTACATGTTTGTATATTGAGAGGTGTATGAGATGACTTGGTATCAGAGACTGTTCATGGTATTGAATTTCCAGGATACAAGTGTCCTAAACATCCTGGGAAGTGAGATCAAACACTAGTTCACATTTATATTCATATACACTCAGTGTTAGGCATATTAATGCGCAATGCCTTATGTCTGGATTGTAACAATTTGCATTTCTCAGGTAAAAGCACCATTGCACTAAAATATGAAACTTTTAAACTGAACACCAGTGTGATTACTTTCTGATGTCAGGTTGATTCCAAGTCCTATGTAAATATAAATATGTGGTTGCATAAATATGCACACCCTTAATATTTTGTTGAAGTACCCTTTGAATGCATTACAACATTCAGTCTTTTTGGTAGGAGTCTGTCAAAATATCTTTACCTTTATTTTTACCTTTTTAGCAGAGACCTGAAAGTTTTGTGCCAAAGCTGACTGATATTTGGAACGGTTCATAATTCCCTTCACCTTGACCAAAATCCCATTTCCAGCTGCAGAAAAACAGCACCAAACCATAATGCTGCCTCCACCATGTTTCACTGTATGGGCTTGTGTTCTTTTGGTTATGCACATTGTTGGCTTTGCACCAAACACCTATTTTCCCACATGATTTTGGCATAGCTTGGCTTGGATGGTTTTTTTTTTCTTGTATTTTGTTGTATATAGGAAAATGTGTCAGCCTTGCCACCCTACCCCACAGCCAAGACATATGAAGAAAATATTAGATTCTTGTCACATGCACTACATAACCAGTACTTGCCAAAATGTCCTGCAACTGATGCTTTAGGCCTTTTTGCAGCCATTTTGGACCAGTTTTCTTTTTTCTTTTCATCAGTTTTGTAGCTCACGCAGGGTTATGTGTATTTTTTTTATATATCCATAGTACACTGGACACTGGCCTCAAACCATCCTTAGTTCTTCCGACATGCCTAGATTTAGTGCCTCATTGACATGTAGTGATACACTGGATTAACCACTAGAGAGCAGCATTGTATTTAATTTTATGAACAATTATTTGTTCATGCGTTCTTAATTATATCACATTGTTCTGAATTGCCTGCGAGAGAAAAAGAAGAAAATGTAATTAAATCAAATAATTTAGGTAAACTCACGTTATATGATTCGAATTTGAATAGTTTTTTAAATAGAAAACTCAACTTCCCATCAGTCAACTGCAAATGTACGTCATTAGCTGCGCGAGATTTAATAGGCTGTTCAGTTTGTCGCGTTTACGTAACGTGTAAGGACAACTGCAGTAGAAGCGGCCCTTCAGAAAGTGAGTACATTCAAGTGTAATAAATGAATTTAGATCATGCAATTTTAATAAAACGAGCTGTAGAAGCCTACTGTCTTAGTCACTAAGTGTAACATGTAACATAGCTGATCTACACGGTAAATAGAGAGTTTAGTTAACGTTGATCTCTTACACTGTGTAAAGATGCTGCTTATCTGACTTGTGTTTATCGCACAACTTGTTCACATTTCAGGACTTTTCTTGATAAGTGAAAGACATTTCATAAGTGTCTTGGTTGTCAGAGAAGCTGTCTGACTTGCTGTAGTCATGAATTCTACTGCTGTCACTGTCTTTTTGAACGTTTTCAACCAGGTGTGCGTTTATTACTGTGAGTAGTGCTTTTACACGGCATTGTTCATTGTATTAAAACATTTTTGCCACTGCTAGGCTCTGATAATGGCTGTTGACTGGGTTGGATATGGGTACGCAGCCCTCGTTGCGTCTGGAGGAGTGATGGGTTATGTCAAAGCAGGTAAAGTGTATTTTAAATAATTAAAACCTACCTTCAGTAACCGTGTCGCACATAAAACTACACCTTTCATCAAGGCTCAATAACCAGTTTTTTTTTTTTTTTTTTTTTTTATGTTGATACTGTTTGAAGAGTAAACATTTTATTCTAATAATTTGAGATTCTGAACTTCTGAGCTGTAAGCCAAATGGATCAACATTTTTTTGAATGTATGAATATAAAATATATAATGAATAAAAATACAGTACCAGTCAAAAGGTTTGACACACCTTCTAGACATTCAGTGAAGTTTCATTATTTAAAAAATGGTCTGCATTGTAGATTAATACTAAAGTCATCCAAATGAAGAAATACATATGGAATTATTTACAGGATATGTTTTAATTTTAGACTCTTCAAAGGAGGCACCTCTTGCTTAGATGTCAGCTTTTTTGGCATTTTCTCAGTCAGCTTTGAGGCAGCCACCTGGAATGGCTTTAAGTTAACGTCTGTGCATTGTCAAAAGTTAATTACTTGCATTTCTTGCCCTCTTAATGTGTTTGAGACATCAGTTGTGTGCTTACTTTTAATAATCTAAAATCTAAAACATATTTTGGTTTGTTTAACGCTTTTAAGTTTACTACATGATTCCTTATGTGTTCCTTCATAGTCTGGATGACTTCAGTATTAATTTACAATGTAGGAAAAAAAAAAAACAGAATGAGAAGGTGGGTCCAGACTTGTGACTGGTACTGTATATAATAGTTTACCTTTTTGAATTTACATTTGAAACATTTTTTGATGTGGCATTGTACTTGATTTCTTGAATTGTGACTTTCCTAAATATTTGATTCTAACAAATGTCTGATGTATTGGAGATGTAATGTAACTTCTTTTTTTTGCAGGTAGTGTCCCTTCCTTGGCAGCTGGACTGCTCTTTGGTGGTTTGGCAGGTTTTGGTGCTTACCAGATATCACAAAACCCCAAAAATATTTGGGTATCTCTAGGTTGGTGTTTTCAAATGTGATGTTTTATATACATTTAACGTTTTATCAAACTTTGTTATGGAGTATTACTACATATCCTGATTTTTTGGGGTGTTTACAACATTTATTTGCATTAGGTGCTAAAATTAATAGAATGCAGCTGATATTGCCCAGCATGTTTTTTGCATCATAGTGTGGTGCTTCTATAGAACTATTCAAAAAACATTTTGGCAGTGATGTGGTAAATAAGTGACGCTTGAAAATCTGACATACAGAGAATTGTATCAGGTGGTCAGAAAGGTGCTTAGCTTGGATTGCACTAGCTCTATTTATGCTACTGTTATCCAAACAAAGTAAATTATGAAATGGACAATTATGTGTATTTTTTTTTTTTTTTTTTTTTTTTTTTTTCCACATCAGGAACCTTGGCTGCTATCATGGGGGTGAGATTTTACAATTCTCGGAAGATTATGCCCGCGGGTATAGTGGCTGGAGCAAGGTACCTATTGAATACACTTCATAGTGAACCTCTGCACTAAATCATAGACAACGCACACTTTACATGCAGTTTTTTAGTACGGTAAATTATGGAATTAATGCAATGCATGTTTTGCCTTAGATGTTAGAAACAGTTACACATGCATAATCATATTGTTGATTATTTATATATACTCAAGGGTCCATATAACGAAAACCAAATTTTCAGAACTTTACATAACAGGTGAACATTAACATTTCCAAAGCACTAACCAGTACTATTAACTTCCCGGTCCATAGTTAATGTAGACATAGTTGCAAAACCAACATATTTTGAACCAAATCATTTACATATTATACATTGTTTAATTCCAGAATTTAAATTTAGTTTGAACATTGAGTCATGTAAAAGTCAATTTTGACTTTCTGGTACATTAAACCACACACATGGCTAAAGTTGACTACAGGAAAGAAATGCAAGACAGATTTAGAGTTTAGGATGTTTGTGAAAGATTAGAAATTGTGCTTTGTAAGAATAATGCACAGGAATGTCGTCTCATTCACGTTCATGTTATTTCTTTTCCAGCATCCTGGTGTTGGCAAAGCTTGGCATTGGGTTCCTACAGAAGCCACACAAATCATGATTAACTGGTGCCACAGAAACACTGAAATTAGTTACTGATTAAAAAATACAATTCTTTATAGCTACACTGTCATTGTCATTCAGTATAATCAAACATGATTGTGATGCTTATTTTTTATAAAATGTTTAATAAATGTTAAAAATGAATGATGCTCTGTGCTTTAAGAAGATATACAAAACTGCAACTGTTTATTAAACTGTAGATACAATTCAGATATTTTAATTATCTATAATGGTTTTGATTACACAAATACAGTATTTGTTCAATACAGAAACTTGACAGAAAAATGTTAGTTTGGTTAAACCTATACAGGTCAAAATACAGTTCGGTCTATATTGACTCAATGGCATTTTCAGTGTCCCCATATTCCATGTACTGACCTGGAATTTGATAGTAAATTTGTTAATCACTGTGCCTAATTTTCAGGGCACCTAAAACTGTAGATATTTCCTGATGAAATAAATCCTTTATAAATTCTGAAAAAAAGATTGTTTTCACGCAGTGGATAAAGAAACCAAAAGCACATTTCCATCTAAGAGTATGTTCTGTTATACAAAAAATGTAAATAATTTTCTACAAAACCAGGTAGCAAAAAGGAGATAAATAAAAAATTATTGAGCTATACTTTAAAACTAAACAGTTTAGGTTCTAGCATTAAGAAATTTGAACATTTTCAACTTCCATGGCTATAAGCTCTACCATCACAGCACATTTGGCCTTAGGCCATAAAAAGTCTGAAATTGCTAATCTGAACAGACATCCATTGTTTAAGATGGAGTCACTGAGGTTAGCAATAGCAGAGGCCCTTGGCCCATTGTACAATAAAAGCACATTATAATAATGAGCCTGTGGGAATTACATTTCAACTGTGTCAGTGTCAGGATATCCCACATGTCCCACTATGAAACATGCACAGTGGTTTAGCAGCTTCTCAACAGCATCAGATTTTATACAGTGATTAGTGGAGTTGTAAATCAGGCCTGGCTTCAGTCCTTGTGGGCCTGTTCCAACCCTCTCAAGCTAAGCTGAAGATGTGCTACCGGTGATTTCCATATTTTGCTGCCCAGTCCACTCGACCATGGACAGGTTGGACAGGAGCTGCGCGAGGGAGGAGGTTTCCAGAGTTTTTTGCCAAGGCTGAGTAACTTGGTGCTTTGACCTGTGATCTTTCTGCTCTGCTTTTCCAACCATCAAAATCTAAAAAACAGGAATATTCAGGAACATTAGTCACACAAACACTATAACCCTAATTCTGATTTGTTCATCAAAGGTACATCTGTTTTTAACATTTTGCTCATCTCCTCAATGTTGAAACTCCTGCATCTGGACAGCATTAAAATAACTACAGGACAAGTGAGTTTCTAGGGGGTTGTAGGGCTTTACCAGCACAAAGGTCTGCATTACATGACAGTATGGTCACAGTTCATTTGTACCTGTAGCTGTAATTATAAAACAAACCTGTGTTATTCTTGTGTAACAAGCCGGTATCTCACTCTTCTAATGGATTATAGTCTCCTTTACCTACACATAAAGCTCTCTCCGGTAATGTATGGAGTGAAAGATCTTTCATCTATATCAAATAGATTACTAAGTGGCTCTCCAAAAACATTTATATTTGTTGGTTTGTGATTTGTGAAGGCTGTTGGTGGTTCTGCATGTTAAAATACTAAATATGGCTAGAAGAAACAGCTAAAAATCTTTATTTTTCAACATGAGGCATCTGTCTCTGGGACAGAATAGAAAAAGCAAATCAAAATGTAAAGTGTTTCTTATATTTACTTTTAGTTCATAGCAGGCTGAATGAACCCAAAGATATTTCATGTTTGCTTTGGTCAATATTATTTCCATTTTAATGTATATCTACTCCTGCATTTCAGGCCTACAACACATTTCAAGTCTATATTACATTACATTACATTGCATTTAGCGGACGCTTTTATCCAAAGCGACTTACAATAGTGGGAAAGTACAGATGCAAAAAA
>BRDA01001710.1:24677-47055 GCA_036984385.1 Crenuchus spilurus
AACCAGCACCGATTAGAAGCCTATACATGACATCATGCTAATTGGTGACTACTAGTTTCCATTCACTGTTTGATTGAGCTATTGTTATAAAGTCCCTTCAGCGTATCATTAGATCAGCTGAGAAGATCATCGGCACCTCTCTCCCCTGCCTTCAGGACTTGTTCAGCTCCCGCCTCACACATAAAGCTGTCTGCTGGGCGGGTGATCCTAGTCACCCACTACACAGTTCTTTTAACCTGCTACCATCAGGGAGGAGACTCTCAGGGCTAGGACCAGCAGACTGAGGGACAGCTCCATCCATCAGGCTGTGCGGATGCTGAACTCTCTTCCTTCTCTGCCCCCGCTTCGCCATCCCCCCCCCCACGTATCCTCTAACTAACTTTCCGAACTGGTTCATTGCAAGATCTGTCAACTCCTCTATCCACATCCCACAATACACTTCCACTATTCCACCCCATTTGTATATAACCGGGACCTCTTAATAGAACCACTATGCACTTGGTCACTTTACCACCTTCATTTCATTTTACTGCTCTATTGTTCATATTATCATTATTGTATATTATTTATTCTTTTATTTTTTTTGTCTATTGTTTACTCTGAATGTCCCACTGCTGCCAAATCCCTTTGTCTTTTGTTTTTTGCCTTCATTGTTTTTTTCTTTCTTTTGCTGTAACTTGGGTGGGTGAGTAACACAATTTCAATCCTCTCTATGTCCTGTACATATGCAGAATTGACAATAAAGCTACTAACTAACTAACTAACTAACTAACTATCTATCAATCTATCTATAAAATATCCCTGAATAAAATCCTCAATAAAGCTATACTGAGTTTCAAGCATAATAGCCACTAGTGTTTACCCTTTCACCATTTACATTGAATAAGTTTTGTTTTAAGTTTAAATTAGCTTGAATGGCAAGGTAGGCGAGTGCTCTGAACTGAACAAATTATACTAAATCTCATACAATTAATCAGATCTTGGCACTGATTATTCAGATCGTAACACTTCATTTGCCTCTCATGCGTGCTGCTAAGATGTTCTTGTTGCATGAATACTCTGGTTTCCAGATATAACGAGACCTACACTTCTCACAAAGCTACACTATATGCCAAATATTTATGGACACTTCTGTGACAAAAGAAAAATGCTTTTGGTCTGTGCCTCCACTTAATGGATGCTTTGGATTAGGCAGTGCTTTGTTTGTCTTTTGCCAAAGTGGCAATAAGTTTAAGCATGTCTGGAGATTTCTCAATCTTGTTTTCTCCCAGATTTCCTGTATTTCACGCATGACTGTATGGATTTATATTGGATATATACTTAAATATCAGTTACAGGGAATACTATGGAGAAAATTAAATTAGTCCGAAATTGCTCTAACTGTGGTCTAACTGTGTAAAAGATCAGGCATCACTTTTCACCCCATTCAGCACTGATAACTGTCAAAAGTCCTCTTTGCAAATATAAAATATCACCAATTTAATAGTTAGAGCTGTAGTTGCTTTACTTTACAACTAGCCATTGCAGATACAATGCAACTTATATCAAACTGTTAATTAAACCACTATTCTGCATTCCTGTAACTGTTTTAATAAATGAGATATGTGACTGCAAAGAACATCCACATGATTGAAATATTCTGTATTAATAAAAGATCTTTCTTAGAACCAATCCAGAAAATATATGGATGGTGGTCTGTGTATGTCTATGTTTTATAAACACAGAATTTTCTCTTATGAAACATGTGGAAAAAAAACCTTAGCAGCCTAAATTCTAAGCTCAGGTGATATAACAGGGATTATGAACACAGACCAAATATTTTTTTTCTAATGAACTGGATCAGCTGACCAACCTGGGACTTTGTGGACTAAAACCAGTTTCACCATGAGCACTAAAAAATAGTTCCATTATAATGCAGTGTTGCTATGTACATCCCCAGCACAGCCGTTGGTGAGCAGGGCACCATGTGAAAACTAATCCTGCTTGCAAGATCATGAAGAATTATGTAACCCAAAGCACGATGTGCTGATATTGCACGTTTGTTGGTGAGACACCGAGGCAACACAAGCCTATGCACTTTCACTCCTTTCACCGTCACTAGAGTATCAATTTACATGGTAACCGTCAGTTCCTGGACAGCTACAACAGCATCTCACTGGGCTATTCATAATTCAGCTTACTTAGCCCTGCTGAAAGAGCAGACTTGTAAACTGGAGTGGCCTAGTTGGTGCTGAGATCAGCCCTGGGCAAACGGAGCTTTGTTTTGGTCCTCTAAAGGATACATTAGGAGACGACATCGTAGACCACAGAGTGGTGTTTGGATGAGGGTGGATGATGTGACTATTTAGGTCAGGGGAATGTTTGCGTAGAGAGTGGAGATTCCTCAGCACAGTAGGTCCTGACACACTTTCTAAGGGGGCAGAGTCTACCTTAACAACTCACAAAAAATATGATGTAATAAAGGAAAACATAATTTTACAGTAAGGTAATTTAAACTCTGAAGTTATTTTAGAGTATTTCTGTTTTCCTCATGTGTTAGGTAATATTTACATGACGTAAAATGCAGGTCACATTTCAAATGGCATAAAACGTCAAGAGTGATCATTTTCTAGCACAGTGCAGGACAAAACCACAGACTTTAAAACCAATTAATCTGGGCAGCAATATTTTTTACTTTATAAACACTAACCTAAAATGTAACAAGAATTTCTTGTTTTCAGCTATAAATTCTATATATATTGTTTAGGGGTGTCTAAACCCAGTCCTGGAGGCCTGGATTCCTGCACAGTTTGGTGATCTTCCTGATCAAACAGATGTGATTCAGCTCAGGAGGTAATAAGCATGTTTAATTGTAGTGTCAAAGCAGAGAAATCACCAAACTGTGCAGGAATCAGGCCCTCCAGGACTGGAGTTGGACATGTCAGGGGAACATAGGTAGTATTCATTAGCTGAAGCAATGTAAATGTAAATACTGGTTTTTGTAGAGGAGAGCTTTGAAAACTATTAAAATGCTCATACAACAAGTTATAATGTATTTCAACTTCATTTCATTTGTTTATATACACTGTGTGCACAATTATTAGGCAAGTGAGTATTTTGACCATATTATCATTTTGAGGCATATTTTGTAACTCCAAGTTGGATAAACTTGAATGCTTAATGGATTTAAGCATAACTGGTGATGTGTGTCTGTGTAATGAGGGAGGGTTTGGCCTAAGGAGATCAAGACCCTATTTCAAGGTGTGCACAATTATTAGGCAGCTTTTTTCTTTAGGTCAAAATGGGACAAAAAGATTTAACTGACTCTGAAAAGTCAAAAAGTCAAAAATTACCAAAAGTCTCTCAGAGGGATGCAGCAAGATATTGGGGCGTGATCACAGAACCATCAAACGTTTTCTTGCAAATAGTCAACAGGGTCGCAAGAAACGTGTTGAGTAAAAAAAAAAAATGTAAATTAACTGCCAGGGATTTGAGAAGAATCAAGCATGAAGCTACCAGGAACCCATTATCTTCCAGTTCTGTCATGTTCCAGAACTGCAATCTTCCTGGAGTACCAAGAAGTACAAGATGTTCAATGCTCAGAGACGTGGCGAAGGTAAGAAAGGCTGAAACCCGACCACCACTGAACAAGACACATAAGCTGAAGCGTCTAGACTGGTCCAAGAAATATCTGAAGACAGATTTTTCAAAGGTTTTATGGACTGATGACATGAGAGTGACTCTTGATGGACCAGATGGATGAGCCCATGGCTGGATCAGTAATCAGACACCAACAAGGTGGAGGTGGGGTACTGGTATGGGCTGGTATCATTAAAGATGAGCTGGTCGGTCCTTTTCAGGGTGGAGATGGGCTCAAAATCAACCCCCAAGCCTACTGCCAGTTTTAGAAGACACTTTCTTTAAGCAGTGGTACAGGAAGAAGTCTGCATCTTTCAAAAAGACTGATTTTTATGCAGGACAATGCTCCATCATGCTCCAGTGCATGCTGCTCAATGTATCCAAGTACACCTCTGCATGGCTGGCCAGTAAAGGCATTAAAGATGAAAAATATATGACGTGGCCCCCTTCCTCACCTGACCTGAACCCAATTGAGAACTTGTGGGAAATTCTTAAACGGGAGATTTACAGTGAGGGAAAACAGTACACCTCTCTAAACAGTGTCTGGGAGGTTGTGGTTGCTGTTGCACAAAAAGTTGATTGTCAACTGATCAAGAAACTGACAGACTCCATGAATGGAAGGCTTATCACTGTTATTGAGAAGAAGGGTGGCTATACTGGTCACTGATATTTTTTTATATATCAGAAATGCTTATTGGAAGGATTTGAGTTGACTGTTTATAATTCTCACTTGAACAGATGAAAATAAAAAAGTGAAAATGTGTGTTTTTCATTTAGCTGCATAATAATTCTGCACAGTAATAGTTGCCTAATAATTGTGCACATACAGATATTCTCTAAAGAAAGCCCAAACTTCACTTTTATTTTCTGAAACATTTATGTTTGAGGTTTAGACATTTTGGATTAACCAAGAGCACTGTAGTTGGTGATTAATTAAAATAATCCTCAAAAATAAGACTTGCCTAATAATTGTCCACACAGTGTATCATCCATTCCTGCATATCAGATGACATTAAAAAAATTAAAGCATTTACCACTGTGCTATTTTGCTATTCCTTCTCACAACACTTATAAGATGCTTTTGGCATCAAGGATATCAAGCAATGAAGTGTGTCAGGTCAGTTTTTGAGTTTTTTAATTTGCATTTTCCATAACGTGTCAACTTTTTTGATTATGGGTTATATTATTTGTTTTCTAATGTTTCTGTTTTTCCAAGTAAAAACTAATATTTATGTACAATTTTCTTAGGTGGTCTCTAGTTCTTTTGCAGTACAGTATAGACACTCTTTTGGATCATTTTACATTGATGGTTCTCTATCCCACGGTTTAGAACCCCATACACTGCATGGGTGTATTTTCTGCTCTGGTACACATGAACTGATAGGACTTAATTACCTGATAATCTGATCATGTGTCTTAGAGAAGAGGAAAGTAATGTCGAGTATACATTACTGAGACTGCAAACATGCAAACACTGCCTTCTATCTTTCTTTGTACCTTTTAATGGCCACCAGCTCGCCAGACTCATTGCTCTTGCCCATCAGTACACTGCCATAGGTGCCATCACCCAGCTGTTTCAGAGTGGTGTAGCGGATCATCCTTGCAGTGTCATGCAGCACCCTCCACCTCTCAGATGAAACAGAGAACTGCTAACCTCCTCGCCAGCCCAGCGATGCAGCTCAGTCACGCACACACAGCTGCACAGTCTGTCATAGTATGCATCCACTGTAGTGTTCACTATGTTGTGCATGCCATCCCTTTGCTTGTAAAGCAATTCTAATGCAATAAAAAACAATAAGAATTAGAAATCAGAATCATAAACACTGTATTTGTATGTACATATCAGGTATAAGAATTTGTTTAGGCATTAGTTAGGCATCATCACATTGACAGGACCACAAAATAATGCACAACAAAATCACATCACATTAGTGACAAATGTGTAAAGACTAAATAAGCAAGAGACAGGTGCAAATAAGACATTTCATTATATACAGATCTACGTTTCTATGTGAAAAATGAATTGTGCAAATTTATGAGACCCAAAAAAGTTACACTAACACTCTACAGTACACTTGTGCAGATGGCAAATTTGCTGTTGTGTTATATTTCTTACATGTCTGGTAGAGAGGCAAACTGTACTTCAAAATAACATTTTACAACAGCTTCTAATTTCCTTTTAATATACTGTCAAGTCAAAAGTTTGATTTCCTCATGCCTCATTTAATGGTTGAATTTCGTACAATTTTCAAGACAACAGCCCATCTCTTACTCTCCATCCTCCATTTGGCAAACTGGGGTTCAATCCCCACCTTGGGCAAAGAACACTACAGTATACCACTAACACTCCATGGGCAAAATTCCTAATGTTACATTCACCTCCAAATGCACCATGCCTACAATTAGCCATGTCATAAATTATGTAAATGTAGGTATGAATTTTGCAAGTTTAATATGCTGGTTCACAGGTAAGATTCACTGTGCTAGTGAAAAGCAGGACAGTCAACTCAAAAGGATTACTAATACAGCAGGCTGCAGGGTCTCCTGCAAAGAAACCTGGGGCATGCTAGAGAAAATGAGGGAAAAGGAATCCCCTACATATCCAGAAAGAACAGCTGACTGGAAAGCTATGCTTTCCTTCTAAACATTCAGTGGGATACCAGCGTGTAATTCTATCATTATCCCCATGACATCATTATCCTCGTCTTTATTTTATTCTGTAGGTACAGAGCCACATCCTGAGGGGGAAATGACTAAGCCAAGCCAGGTGATTAAGCACACAGAGAGAAAGTAAATAGGATCTTACATCAACGTAATGCTTTTGGGTCCTGGATCACACTCAATCTCTCAGACTGCCTGTCAATTGGATTTCAAAGCAGTGCACAGTGCTGTGGGGATTCTACACAAAATCTCTTCTCCCTTAATGCTATATCACAGCACTCCAGGTGGATAATAGACTTGCCCTGTACATTATTTTTGAATAATACAGAAATTTGCAGTCAAAAAATTATATGATTACAATTATTCAGTCTTGGCAAAGTGTGCAATGTACATTTAAAGACAATATGATTGCACAAGAAATGTTCATCTTACTCCAAATGCCATCCAAGAAATATTTAATATCCAAATTAGCTTCGTTAGTTTTGTACTAGAGCTATGAAAAAAATGCAGTTAAAAAGGTAACAGAAGCCTAATGTTGCGCATAATGTTTTGGCAATAAAACATGGCCTGATTTCCAAAAGACAAAAAGATGTGATGATATATTTTGTTAATATTTTAAGCAAAATTACTTTTTATTTCCAATTTTATTGTAGCAAGCATCACCTTTGGCAGGTATCGCAGCTTGTAACCACTTTTTACTAACTAAGATTCTTTCAATTCATGTTTGGAGGATTTTAACCTATTCTTTTTTAAAATATCTTGCATGCACTGCTCCTTTTAAGGTCTAGGTGTAGAACCATCTTTAGCTTTTTTAAACAGTGTCATGTATGCTTCCAGAGTTAGCTGGTATTTAACTTCTGAATAATCTTTCCTCTATCAGTGAATTGTTCCCTGTGCCCCTGGCTGCAAAACAAACACAAACAAAAACTGAACCATCTCCGTACTCTCAACAGATTGATAGGTGTTCTTTTCATAAAATTCTGCACCCATTTTTCACCAAACATAGCTTTGCTCATTTTGGCCAAAACAATTTATTTCAATTTCATCAGTCCACAAGATATGCCACAGTCTTCCTTAGACATTCCTTTGCTAAATTCTGTTGCATTGCTAAAATTTGTAGTGAAGACGTAGGAAAACATTCTGTTTTGAAAACTCTTCCATGAAGAACATATTTGTTCAGGCGTCACTGCATAGCAGAATAGTGCACCGCCACTAAAGTGTTTGCTAAATTTTATTTAAAGTCCCCCTGCTGGCAAACATGTTTAAATGGCCTTTCTACCAGTCCTATGAGCAGTTCTGCAAGTTTTTTTTTCTCCAGTCATCAAGTTGACCTCCATCACTCTGGTTAAATGACTATTTAAAAATTCTTTGCTGTCTTATAGAATTTTACACCTTTATGGAGACCAAGAGAGACGTGTGCTAGGCAGCTGATTAGGGAGGCATTTTTGGCGGAAGGTTTGAGCAGTCAGAGAATTTACAAAACTTGGAAATTTGCATCATCTTGTTTTTACTAACGACTTACATTTTCTTACAGCGTACAAGTCATATCCCAAAGTTAATTAAGGTCTGAAATTTGGTTACTTTTGGTTAAAAAACCTGAAGCTCAAGTCCAAACTTTTGCATGGAGCTTTCATGTTTAGCACTCTAAATCTGTACTAATAATTTAATATAGGGATGACTTAAATATTCACAATAACAGAAATTTCACCCCAATATTTGCATACTGCTGTATGTCACCCAAAAACAACTTTTGTTATTATACATAGAAGCCAAATTTGCATACAAATACATGCCTTAGTCAATGAATTATGGTAAGAAGAAAAAAACAAGCTTTGCCACAAGACAACTCATCAGACCATTAAGCCCTTTGAGGAAATAAAATAAATATGCTGGCACAGGGGATGCACTAAAATGAGATTGCAGGGCTTCCCCAGGACACGTACCAGAAAAGACTGACCTACAGTGGTGCTTGAGAGTTTGGGATAAGGTTGGGAAATGTTTATCTGGTCATACCAGATACTGAAAGCGAAGGTTCATATACTTTTGCCACTCACAAATATGTTATAGTGGATAATTTTCCTCAATAAATAAATGACCAAGTATAATATTTTTGTCTCATTTGTTTAACTGGGTTCTCATTATTTACTTTTTTATTATTTACATTATGTTTTAGGTCATATTTATCCAGAAATATAGAAAATTCTAAAGGGTTCACAAACTTTCAAGCACCACTGTACACCTTTGAACTTTAAGCAGTAACTTAGGCTCATTAATAACCAGGGCAAAACAGATTGCCCCAATTCATTTAATGCATTAAGACTAAGATGAAGACTGCCTAGACTACATGGCCTAGTGGTTTGTTAAAATGAAATTAAACCCTCAGCACACACATTCACATTGACACACAGATGCAGTAAGATGTGCAATATAACCTGAACTATTGAGTCCAAAATTATCCACACTTTAGTTATAATAAAACTTCTGTTGGCTGTAATATCTTATCAATGCTTCCTGTATTAAGTCTCTGTTTCCATACTAACTGCTGTGCAAGTTCATTTATGACTGCAGTGCAACAAAAATAGCTGCCCCACTTATGATTAGCACAAAAGAAAAGCAGTATGCAGTGATTGATTTCAGCAAACAAAATTTGGAGCAAACATTTGGAAAAAGTGAACCATCAGCTGGAAATTTGATGCTGACAGTTGTCTGGGTTCCCTGAAAGAAGCCATAAGAGGATGGAGATTCATGTCTGATGAACAGGTGAAAACAGAGAACTTGCAGCTCAGCCAAAAAATGAAGGGCTATGAAAGCTTGTTCAAAGATGAACAAAGGGTATTGAAATGCAGGGAGATTGTGCAAAAAAAATGTATTTGTCTTTGTCTTGAAAACTGGTTAAAATAAATTATACAACCAGAGTGTGGATAATTTGTGACTCACTTGTGTATGTTTCATTTGCATTTACATTTACATTTAGGTTTCCCCCTAAATCAGTTCTAAAAATAAAAACAGTATAATTAAAGACATTACATATAAACAATTGTAACTCTCCACTAACTGAGCTGGGCCTAGAGTAATCAGTTGGAAAGGGGTTTAGAAGGAATTAGATGTATAAGGGGAAAAGGTATTAACAGGTATCTCAAGGTCGATGAGCAAGCGCGCACACACACACACACACACACACACACACACACACACACTACACAACAGTGTGAATCACATGGACAGACGTAAAACAGTGCGCAGATAGATCCCATGTTAGACAGCAGCTTACTGACGTTGCAGTGCTTGCTGGTAGTATATTGTGAGCCTTTTATTACAGATAAGGTTAACAAACCTCAGACGTGATCAATGCTGCAACAAAGTCAACTTACAAACCATATAAATTAAAATACAGATCAACCACAGCACTTTATTCTTTTTTATTTACTATTAACTTAATATATGTCTAATATTAAGGTTATGTTAGCTGAACAAGTTATAGAGAAGCGTTTTCCTACTCTCTGACAATATATCAGACAGAAGCCGTGGTAGCAGGCTACGCTAATGATAAACAGCTAACGCTAATCACATTAGGCGTCTCTAGTGCTGGGACAGTTACGTTACTTCACTTTCTGAAAATATTGTTTAACTAGTCTGCGCTTCACCTCTTACTTCACGTCTAAAAACTCACCAATTCGTTTAGTGAACCGCCCTTTTCCGTTGTCTGGACCTGAAGATAGGAGACTTGTATGCAAGATAAAGTTAAGCTCTGGCCTGATAAGGCGTGTAACAAGCTCTCCTTGACAACGAGGACTCTACTGCTGCGAACCAATGACCGCACAGACGCACGCGCACAGGCTTGTGGTATTTGTTGTCCAAAGAGTGCACTGACTAGACATCATCATCATCATAATCAGATTTAACACAATCAAGAGAAAGACTATATATAAATTAAAGGGAGAAAAAATATATTTTCTTTATTAAGAAATGGGAATATTAAGTGTCACCTCATCAGCTAGCCTAGCCTGTGAGTTAGCTTATCATTCAAATACATGTGTTTATTGTCTAGGGCTTTACAATGTCTAAAATATTATACAAACACACTGCAGAACACAGTTTAAAATTGCTGTTTACAATACTTCCGATAGGTGGAGCTATCATTACACATAAACTAGCATTTTCAGCAACTGAGCTCTTTTGGCTGCTCACTCTAATGATGACTTACCATTGCATAATAAGAATAAAATGCTCTTAAAATTCTATCTCTTAGATATGACTTAAGTTTCATAATATGATATAGTATCTCATAACAATGAAATAATTATAAGACATGTTTTTATTTTGAAATTTCAAGTAAAAATATGATGTAGGCCATCTTGTAATTGTAATAAACAATTGTAACAACAAAATCATTATTATGACATATTAAGACATAATTATGACACAGTATCTCAGAATGATGTAATACAAAGTTATAATTATGATATATTAAGCCACAAATCTGAGAAATGTCCTCATTGTTGTGAAATGAGTCATTATGTTATAATAAGACATACATATGACATATTATCTCAGAAAGATACAAAGTCATAATTATGAGAAACTTTCTCATTATTATAACATACTATGACGGTGCCTTTTTTCTCCTATTGATAGAAAAGCACATCCATACATAATGCTGATTTCCCAGACAGATTTAAGCTAGTGTTAAACTAAATCTAAATTGCAGTGCTTTCATCATTAAAAATTAGATTTAATCTAGGCTTGCCCTTCATCTGGGTCTGTGAAACCAATAAACCCAATAAAGACCACACCACAGTAGACTACAAATTAGTTATTTTACAGCTTTTTATTCAATCTTAAACTAGCATAATAAAACTTAATCACCCAGCATCATCCAGGAGTACATTTTCAATTGGTTATTTGTGAATTTTCTTCATAAGAACAAATGAGAAAGTCCCAAAAAATGTTTTTATTTTTATTTTCTCCAACAAAACAAGAAATGTATATGATGGTCATTGGGAACCTCAAAGTGCCTCTTGATGTTGGGTGGTGGTAGCTTCAGAAAGAACTCAGAGCACTTTAGGCCACTATAACCAGTCAACAAACACAAATGGATTCGGGTTTTCAAGCTCTCTACCAGCACTTCTCTATTCACCTCTCTCATTCTCTCTCTCCCCCTCTCTCTCTTTTTTGTGTATTGTGACTGGTAAAAATGTCACAGGTAAAAAGGACAGACCTTAAAGAGGTGCACAGGTGCACATAGGCTGAGCCTCCCAAAAGGACAAAGTCAAGCACCATTGCTATCATACATGCACACACACACACACACACACACACGCACACGCACACGCACACGCACACACACACACACACACACACACACACAGACACACACACACACGCACACACACACACACCCACACGCACACACACACACAGATTGTCATTAAGCCTCACCCGTAAAGCCTTCACAGCAGGCTAAAAAGACAGTATAAGCAGTTGGCTACAGACTAAAGCATTATTAGCAGTTCCAATGCTGTTGATTATTTTATTTTAATCATGTTTTTCTTATGTTAATATACTCACATGTATTATTTATATTGTGTGTAATTTATAATTTTACCTACATTTCTTGAGCTTTCTCATTTTTTAAATTAAAATCCATTTCATATACTGATATTAGTTTTATTTGCTACCTCTTTAGTGTATAAAGTGATGTTCAAAGGTTATATTAGCCTGTGATGACAGTTGACATAAGCATAAAGATTTCTAATGGCTTACTCTAATAGATGTCATAAAAGCTGCTTTTGTCAACTTTGATCAAAACTGATAACCTTGATGTCTATTGAAATAAGGCTTTATAAATGTTTATGTAGGATCATATCAGTTGTTATGAAGAGCTTGCATAGATGAACAGTACTCTACTATAATGTGGTATTCTTTGTTGTAATAAGCATAAAATAATCTTCCAAATTTTCTCCTGCCAAAGAAAACTTGTGGAAATAGATATATTGTTATTACTTTTTACCACATGTACAATTGTGTGCACTGTATACAATTTAAGTATAAGTTTTCACTGAAATTCTTATGTTCCGGGAAAAGTTGCCTCTAAATGCATATAATACAATTACCATCATCACCCACATCTGCTACATAGGCCTAATCGTTTGCGCAATTAAATACATTCACATTGTTAATTCCTTAAAAGTATATTCTTGGATTGTATATTTTTGTTCACTTAAAACAGACCCTTAAAGTCCTGCTTACAGCTAAATAAATGTGACCTGGTTCCTAAGGAGTGAGTATAAAATAACTCTGATATTTGATTAGTCTATCTGGCATTCACCTGGCGCCTCTGTGGATCCTCTTAACCGATCATGATACGAAGATATAGAGAAACAAAACCAGAAACAAAGACATGTACATGTAAGCTGTTTTGACGGTGAAAAGGCAATCCATCAATTGTGGATAAGTTAACCGTGATTTAGTTTGCATTGGAATTCATTAAGCATCAGAGTAAAGGGGGGCATCCTGCAGCTGTCCGGATTGGGTTTCATAGGGGCGATCTTCACTCGCTCACCTCCATTTTATATTTCAGCATAAGGGGCCACACACACAAAGTGACCTGAAGATGACACCCACATGATAGCACACATGCATTTATTATTAGTGTAATAATGTCCCAATACACATTATCAGGTCTGATATGATTTGTGACATTCAGTTTGATTTTTTGCATTATGATTGATAAATTCTACACAGCACTAATTGCATAGTACAATAATTGGCCTGACATAGACAAAATAGAAATGTAGCATGTCCTTGTGCAACATAGTGAGCTTATAAAATACTGCAACCAGGTCATAATTACTAGATATGATACACTGAGATGACTAAGCCTAATCACTGACATTGGTTTCCATGAAAGAGAGTAAATAAGAGACCATCAGAAAGAAAAATGATCTTATCTACTTCTTGTTTGTTAGTGTCATATTAAAATTATGATACCCTCACCCATTAAGAAAATCAAGTTCAGACTTGTACTTAACTGAGTACAAAGGCTTGTTGCTGGGGCTGTACATTATTGAGGTACAGTAGAGAACCTTTACTTTATTGTACCCATGGTTTTTGCATGGTTTTTGTTTTTTTAAGGTACTATTCTGTAACAAAAAGGGGGTAAAATCTACCTTTGATGGTACATTTATAAAAAGTGTACTTTTGAAAATGAGTACTTATATTGTACCTCTGTTTTTTAGCATGTAACATACAGTTTTATGCAAAAGTTTGGACACCCCTGGTCAAGTTCATTGAACAAGCTTCACTGGTTATTTTACTATAATGAAAAAAATACATAGAAAATGTGCAATCATTTTTAGAAAAAAATGTCATATTTAAGTGTTCAACAATACAAAAACACTAAAATCAACAATACAATTCATGTAACCAATTAAAAACTTGGCATATGACTCTATGCACAAATATGCTACATTTAAAATTTCTGGGGTAAACCCAATTTTAACCATGACATCACAAATGTATTTCAGTAATTTTTTTGTTTTTAGCTGTTTTGAGGCTATATTAAAATGAACAAATACTGCTGCTCCCCATCTTCAATTGTTGATGATAAAGGATAAAGGTTTAATATCTTGTTTGTATCTATGATTCATTAGCATCCCATGACATTTTATACAAAAGCTTGCTAAATGTCTGATGGAGAGTGAACAGCTACACTAAAGTCTATAAGCTAACTGCCAACAACTTGTGGGAGACAATCAGTCAATCAATCAATCAATCAATCACTGTCCTAGATCACCCTGCTATTATATAAGATCTATCATAGTATCTGGAGCAACAGCTTTTGTAGATTTGATCCTAGTCTTATAAATGTAAAAAAAAATAATAATAATAAAAATAAAAATGTGTTTTTGAAGCAAACATTCAACTTAAAGGCTAACCCCAAACATGTATCTCTTTTTAAGAAAATGCAAATGTCTGACAACTGCAGGCAAATTGGTAAAATGTGTTAGTTTATGGTAGTGTGTGCTTTCTTCATTCAAATTCCATTAAAATAAACACAAAAAATTGCTGTATATAAAGATCCTATACAGGTTAGTTTTGATCCATCATGAGTCCTGCACCTGCAAGCAGGTTGAGTCTGGGTTTGTCCACTTTCATGGAGGTTTAAAGAGGCAGAATGCTCCTGACAACACTTCACACAACTGAGACCAAGACAGTGTTTGACCTGAATGACTTTCAGGCACTGGTGCAGAAACACCTCGAGCAAAGTAAAACTGCATTCAGGTTCAGCTCAAAATCAGTCAACATCTTCAAGCATGTAGTGCCGAAGTTTGTTGCCTAAACAGAGCAGTGGGCTGAGTTTGCTGTTTTGCTGCCACACAACACACAATATACCTGTGACTTTCACATCTCAGTCAGACGCAGTTAATTTCCATTCATATTTCTTTCATTTACTTATGCTGAAATGAAATAGAAAGAATGGAAATATATTATAAAGAAGACAATGTTATACTTAAGTGTAAAGCAATACACATTGAGCATATAACTCATTCATTAATCCTTTCAGATCAGTTAATCTATGTACAAATATATATTGTGAATAAATATATAGCATTACTGTGATATGAAAACTTTACTATTCAGTTTAGTATTTATAATATGTCATTTTTTCAGCAAAATGACAAAAAAACACCGCTAGTGCCATTAAAACACTATTACAACTAGTATAATGATTTTTGTTAATTTAAATGTTCTTCTATTTTTATGGGGTCTAGCTTTTAGATCATTTTCAAAATTCATGTTATCCATCCATCTCGAAGAACCATTTAATTATATAATCAATTAAGAACCAAAACTACGTTGTCATACACTTATATAGATCTATTCACCTTTAACAAAGACCTTTTTTTTGAGTAAAATGACCACACTGATGATGCAAAAGCAGCACTATGTTACACAATGACAAAAGACATCCTGAACCATGAAGCATTCTCAGTATTTGACCAGCTTACTGTCCAGAGTGGTCCTTTAGTCATAATCCTACATAGCCCACATATAAAAATTAGTGATGACTATGTTTTAAAAATGCTTGTAATTTCTAATTTTATCTTGATATACTGAAAGATGCTGGTTTATATTTGGGATGAATCTACCCACATTTTGACTGTGAAAGGACAAAATGGTTGAAAGAAAAGCGGAGGTGAATAGTGTGTGTTTTGGGAGTATTTAAGGGTGTGATGCCAGTTTGTGGGTAGATTGAGTGCGGCTTTTTTCAAGGGGGGGTCTTTGCATTATTATCTTTGCATTATTACTAACAAGAAGATCCCTCTTAGAGTTCAGTGACAACTACTTCACACCTTTCTGCTCTTAAAGGCCTTCACTTGTCGTTGATGGCACACACCAATAGAACCCAATGGCTTTTCCTGATTCTTATCATATCACTAGCAGATAGCAGCCTCTCACTGCTGGCCTTTCCCAAGACCAGGAACACTTACTATGGTCTAAGAGTGTGAAAGAGAGAGAGAGTGAGAGAGAGAAAGAGAGAGAGAAAGAGAGAGAGAGAGAGAGAGAGAGAGAGAGAGAGAGACCCAGTTACACAAATGAGACAAAAATATTTTACTTGGTCATTTATTTATGGAGGAAAATTATCCAAGATGACATATTTGTGAGTGGCAAATATGCAAACCTCTAATTAGTAGTTAATTTGATGGTGAAATTAGAGTAATGTGTTTTTAATCAATGGGATTACAATCAGGTGTGAGTGGGCACCCTGTTTTATTTAAAGAACAGAGATCTATCAAAGTCTGCACTTCACAACACATGTTTGTGGAAGTGTATCATGGCACAAAGAAGAAAGATTTCTGAGGACCTCAGAAAAAGAGTTTGTTGATGCTCATCAGGCTGGAAAAGGTTACAAAACCATTTCTAAAGAGTTTGGACTCCATCAATCCACAGTTAGACAGATTGTGTACAAATGGAGGAAATTCAAGACCACTGTTACCTCCCCAGGAGGGGTCGACCAACAAAGATCGCTCCAAGAGCAAGGCGTGTAATAGTCAGCGAGGTCACAAAGGACCCCAGGGTGACTTCTATGCAATTGAAGACCTTTCTCACATTGGCTAATGTTAATGTTAATGAGTCTACCATCAGGAGAACATTGAACAACAATGGTGTGCATGGCAAGGTTGTCATTGACTATCCAAAAAAAACAATGCTGCTCATCTGTAGTTTGCTAAAGATCACCTGGACAAGCCAGAAGGCTTTTGGAAGAATGCTTTGTGGATGGATGAGACCAAAATATAAATTTTTGGTTTAAATGAAAAGTGTTCTGTTTGGAGAAAGGAAAACATTTAATTCCAGCATAAGAACTTTATCCGATCTGTGAAACATGGTGGTGGTAGTATCATGGTTTGGGCCTGTTTTGCTGCTTCTGGGCCAGGATGGTTTGCCATCATTGATGGAACAATGAATTGTGAATGATATCAGAGAATTCTAAAGAAACATGTCAGGACATTTGTCCATGAACTGAATCTCAAGAGAAGTTCATGCAGCAAGACAACAACCCTAAACACACAAGTCGTTCTACCAAATAATTGTTAAAGAACAGTTACCGGAAACATTTACTTGCAGTTTTTGCTGCAAAGGGGGGTCACACCAGGGGGGGGCATTTTAAATTATATTTAATAAACCAATATTATACATACATAAGTGTCATCTATATTTAGATTTCAACACTCAGCAATGGATACTGAGACACAGTCACTCCACCCTTCAACAGTCACTGACCCAGCAGA
The DNA here is from genome assembly GCA_036984385.1 of Crenuchus spilurus. Classification (NCBI taxonomy): domain Eukaryota; kingdom Metazoa; phylum Chordata; class Actinopteri; order Characiformes; family Crenuchidae; genus Crenuchus; species Crenuchus spilurus. The sequence continues at coordinate 41,750 of BRDA01001710.1, forward strand.
AAGGTTTTGCCATGTTTGCCCAAACACTCACCCAGGAACACTCACTATGGTCAGAGAGAGACAGAGAGAAAAAGAAAGAGAGAGAGAGAGAGAGAGAGAGAGAGAGAGAGAGAGAGAGAGAGAGAGAGAGAGAGAGAGAGAGAGAGAGAGAGAGAGACTGTGAGTAGGAAAGAGAGAAAGACAGAGTGGGGGCAAAGACAGGAGAGAGGGAGAGAGATAAAGAGACCGAATCATAGAGAGAGAGAGAAGGAGGGAGGGAGGGAGAGAGAGAGACGATGGGTAGGAGAGAAGAAAGGGAGAGTGTGAGAGAGAGAGAGAGAGAGAGAGAGAGAGAGAGAGAGAGAAAAAGAGACAGTACAATTAAAAACACAGTTAATTAATTTTATAATTTTCCGAATGTTCCCACAATGTTCAAAATGTCTAATTCTCTTAATGTGGTATCAGAATGTTTAATTAGAACATCCCCTTTAAAAAAAATCTTAAAAGAATGTTCATATTACATTACATATATGAACACAATGGGAATTTCAACCAAGCCCATATTTGGTTCCTCTTCTCCTTCATGGACTGCAGTCATTGTATGGATCCGTTTAATTATACATCAGCACACCTCCTTTAACTGAATGAAGTACTAACTGAAGCAGCTGCTGGATAGGTGGTAACTGTATATCCTTTGCTGTGTTGAGGAGAGGTTTGGAAATGGTTAAGCTCATCAGACAATTTCAGTATTTTTTATAAAAAATATTAATATTGTGTTAACATTTATTTGCATTTATTTGCAATGCCTCCACTGAAACTGAACATTTACAAGTGAGATAAATAGTTTTAAACATAAACAGGAGGCCTGGACTGTAATGTTGAACATATTTATATCAGCACATTTAGTTAGTGATCCTTCACTGACTGTTTATCAAACAGGAGATTTAGACCACTTGCAACAGTTTTAGTGCAACGCTAATGAAAACAAAGCAGACTGAATATCAGGGTGCTGATAAAGGCTGATCTTATAATCCTGATAATACTGGGCTTAACTCACTTGTAGAAGTAACTGCTCATGTTACAAATGTTAATTATTTTAGACTGTAACCTATACTCTTAAAAGGAGTTCTCTTTAGACTCTTTATCAAAAGTAGTGATTGTACAGCTGTTTTCAAAAGTGCAGACAGTCCTGGTCAAAGCATTATTATTATTATTATTATTATTATTATTTTTTTTATTATTATTATTATTATTATTATTATTATTATTATTATTATTATTATTATTATTATTATTGGCAGTAGTAGTAGTAGTAGTAGTAGTAACAGTAGTAGTCATTGTAGTAGTGGTAGTTGTAGTAATAATTGTTATAGTACTTGTAATAATAGTAGTATTAGTAGTAGTTGTGTTACTTGTAGTAGTAGAAGTAGTAGAAGTAGTACTGTAGTGTATTGTCTCTGTGGTGTATGCAGTTTTTTAAAGTATATTTACAAATAGTTCCAGAGCACCAAAAGAATTCCTTATAATTCCTTAAAACTTATGAAAAATTATACAAAACTGTATCATGACCTGAATCATGAAAATGGTCATTTGTGTTCATAATTAATTTTAAAAGCTAAGTTAATATATTACACATAATTACATGTGACATATTTCAAACTTTTTTTTTTTTTTACGTTGATACTGTTTGAATAGTAATTCATTCACACTTAAAATGAAATATTTTAATAATTTGAGATTCTGGATTTCCGAATGTCCTGAAGTGTCACTTTAAATGTAAAATATTACATGTTTATCTTTTTGAATTAAATTATGAACACAAATGAACCTTTTTACAATATTTTATGTGGCACCATATGTCATTATACAGAATGTAAAGTGTATCCAAATAAAAATGATTTAAAAGTTAAATGCAAGCTGATCTCCAAACTTCAGTCTGAAAAAAGCTGAAAAGATGAGCCCCCTGCCTCTCGGTTTTTGTCAACTTTAAACCATCACCTCATCATTAATCAAACCATGGTGACTCTCCTTTCACTGAAACACCCCTGACAGCCAGGTGTGCATGTTCCTGTTGGGATTTTCACTGTCCATCCTACATACATGTCTGTAAGTGTGTGTTTGTGTGTGTGTCTGTGTTTTTAGTACGCATCAGATTACAAAGGGCAGAACTAGGAGCCGTTGTCTGAACTCGGTGTGTTATATAGTTTGCGTTAAATACTTTCTCTGGTGTGTGTTTGTGTTGGGCAGCTTGTGCTTGTTGTGTGTCTTTCCCCCTCATTACTCTTCCACTCCAAACACTCAACGCTGGCCTACCTCAGGGTCACTGCAGCCTAAAGGCAGTCAAACTTGCTGGAGGTCACCGCTGAGAAGTCCCCTTATCACTCTAAACACTACACCTCTGTTTGGAAGGTAAACAAAGAGTTAATGTCAGAGCAGCACATGAATACTTATTTATTTATTCAGAGGATGTCATTACACTTGCCTACTTTGATCAAAGGCATCTAAATAAAAGCATTGCTACAAAATATCAAAATATATGATTATTAATGATCTTCATTTTAAAAAAACAACATTTAACATTTGCTACCAAAAATACTACATAGAAATTGTACAGAAATTGGTTCAATCTGAAAACACACTTTGGTGCCAAGAATTTAATGGTCAATAATAAATCAAAGTAAGAAAATGCCCTCTTGAGATATGAGCCACATGTTGGGAAATACCTGGAAATTCACTATGCAAAGATAAAATCATAAAAATATTTAAATGTTTGATATAAAACTCAAAATAATTTGTGTAGGTATTCAACATTTTCCATGTTTATTTAGCAGTTATTAGTGGATATTTGATAAACTATAACAAAAACAAGCATGCAAATAGAACTAGGAGTGATATACATCTACAGGTACAGATCTACAATATAGTCTTGTGAGTCATCTTTTAATAGCTTAAAAAATTTTGTAGGAAAACAAAAGCTTTTTATTTTGCAATTTGTGGTTTCGTGTTGTTTTCCCAGGGAAGTACAAAGAGGAGCTAAATTTTGTCATCAAATTGAACAGACTTATGCAAGCTATATTAGCTAGTAATTCTTTAAGATTAAATATTATCCCAAAACAACTAGTATGGTAATATGTGTACTTTTATTTGTTGATTATATGTATTAATTTTTTAATTTTTTATTAAAATAATTAAATTATACTTCATTATGAAAATAACTTCTTATGCTGACTTCTAATTATAAAATGGCATTTTATTATTTAATATATTTTGAAACATGTTTATATAAATGCATCTCATTTATGAAATGATCTTACTACAAATATATTCTTTTTCAAATTTTTAGACTTTTAGAAAATTTATAACAGAAATAATATTACCCTTTAAAAATATACATACACAAAAAATCATCTTAAAATAATATTGTTCTCACAGCAATATTATAATAAAAAAGTGCTTTCACTTTTCAAGGTGACTTTTTTGTAATGGCTTTTTAAACTCTTTCTTGACCTATAGGGTCAAGCTGTGCGTGGCAGGACCAGTCCCATGTCTGATTTCTCTCTGAGCCGATACTACGTCCACTTTCATCAGTGCAGAAAACAAGAATTATCATGTGAAATGCTTATCGCACTGCAAAGTCTATAACATCACAGTGGACTCATCAAAGGCCTGGATCCTGAGATCAGGGCTCTCATCTCTGGCAATCAGCTATCTCCCAGCAGAGCAGCATAACAGCAACTGATGTGTGTAAGGGCCCATACAAACACAGGGGCAGTGGGCACTTCAGAACTATAGGAGCATATTTTAAAAAGAGAACAGAGAAAAGCATGTCATCAGTATTGAGTTAAGCAAACTGGGCCAAAAAATCCTATTAATTTATTAATTTTGTGATTTGATTGTTTATCTTATTAATGTAATTTTAATGCTATATATTTTCCTTGAATGTAATAGAATGTAATCTAGATACAGTCTTTTGCCAAATTTGCCTTGATTTTCTGTTTCCTTTCATCAAGTTACATGTTTTGTTGATTTTCTACATGTTTGTGGAAGGCAGGAATCAACATGGGCACTTAGACTGGTTGTCAGCTATACAATGTGCTGTGATGCACACATTTCTGACCACACATTAGCTTTTCAGTAATTTGTTTTTCAATTAATTTCAAGTAATTTCAATAAAAACATTCTATGCGAATGGACCAGGTGGACTAGCCTTCACTCCCCAGTGAGTTTTGGGCACCCATGACCTTGTTACTGGTTTACTGGTTATCCATTCTAGGTTTTAACCATTGAATACCACAAATACCCCACAAGACCTGCTCTTTGATTTTCCGATCCTAATCCTCACCAGTTCTTGCCAAAATTGATCAGATCCTTGCACTTATCTCACTGAGAAGTGAAGAGTAGCCCATCTCATCCCACAGAAGAGCTACTGGGGCAAAAAAAAAAGTTAATGCTGGTTATCTAGGAAAGGTGTGCAGCACGGTATACTCTATAGCTGTAGACTAGTCAGAGTGCCCATAGTAATCTGTGCCCACCATGGAGACTTAGCAAATCAACACGAAATGTAACTTGATCAAAAGACATTTGGAAAAGTGTATCTAGATTTCTGAGACTAGATTTCCCAATCTGAGACTTTGCCAAGCCTGGGGCTTCATTTGCAGGGCTGTGACTAGATTTAAGCCACTGTATGATAAATACATTATTACTCTATAAAAATGCTGAAGAACATAGAAACTGTATATAGGGTAAAATATTATATATACACCCAAATTTATAATGTTTAAACTGCATAATGTGTAGTGTCCTTTGTACAACTTCTTTGTACTTAGTACAATGTTCTTTGTGCAATGCTGCTCTTATCTGTAGAGATCCTAATAGCCCTCATGGGTTAAGGTTCTACAGTATGACCAGATGAGTCTCTGTCCTCTCATCCATTCCCTTGTCTCATCTTGAGGCTGTTCTATGGTCCAGAGCAACTGGGATGGATCTATTACACAACAAACCTGCTGTTATTTGCCGCTTTTATCGCTTTCTGTCTGCTGATGAAAGGTGTCAAGACTTAATCAGTGCATCTCTGCTGCTCTCCCCAGGCAAATGACTTTGCTCCTCACATATAAATAAATCACCATATCAGTGTAATGTGAGTACTTTTCAAAACGTCCCATCTTTCTATAACCATCACTTGCCCCCCCCAACCTCAAAATGAAGAAAAAAAAGGAAGACCAAAAAAAAAACCACCTCCTCCCCCTTCTTGTGTCTCAGATGTGGCTTCCAGCTAATGGCTGTTTTGCTTGTAATGCCACTTGGTGATGATCAAAAACAGAAGGAGG
>BRDA01001711.1:9091-35044 GCA_036984385.1 Crenuchus spilurus
AACTGCTAATCCTAGAGGTTCACATACTTTTGTCTCTCACAAATATGTCATATTGGATCATTTTCCTCAATAAATAAATGAGCAAGTCTAATATTGTGTCTCATTAGTTTAACTGGGTTCTCTTTATCTACTTTTAGGACTTGTGTGAACATTTGATGATGTTTTAGGTCACATTTATGCAGAAATATAGAACATTCTAAAGGGTTCACTAACATTTAAGCACCACTGTAAATATAAAACTGTGAATTAATTAAACAATACTTTGTTAGGTTAAATCAAGTTAACAAAATGGGTTTTTTTCAAACTAGTGTGGTAATACTTCACAGGTCAATAAATACAGTATTTTACACACACACACACACACAAAGCATAACAAAATTAATTGATGGATGGTATAAATGAGACATCTCTAGAAACTTACGCAAGAATATAAACTGTTCAATCTCAGCTGCAGTACTGATGGGCAGTTATATACATAACAGAAGAAACTAGTATAGCAGCACAAATGGAGACTGTGTATTATAAAGTGTAGAGTACAATGATAAATGAGGGTGTTCAGACCATGTCCAGACATCAGCAGTGTGATAAGTAGTCTATCTCTGACGGCAAAAGGGTGAAGAGTTCATGGCAGTGTGGGAGGGGTCATCCACATTGATGGATACCTTGTGGACAGCCCAAATGCTTGAGTAACGACTCTAATTGATTTCCCATCTCCAACAAATGTCTCTCTGGTCTTAAATGTTAGTTTATCCTTTTTAACAACAAATCCACAGGCAAACTCATGGACCAAACCAAGAGTAGACTCAGGGCAAACATTGGTCACATGCTCTGATATTTTTGATGGATGGGTTCAGACAGAGGTATCATATCTAAACTGGGTGTTTTCTGTTCTCTAACTGGTTTTAACACATCTACGTTCTGTTCATTCAGAGTTTATAAGAAGAGCAGTGGGAGTGGTTCGGTAAGGCTTACTTATCACCAAACTGATAAATCATCCATATTCAGTGATTTCATATCCTGTACATACTCAATATACGGCCAATCAAAATCCTTCTGGAACAGCTTCATTAACCCATCCTAATCATTTCAGATGTGCCTCTATTTGGGGAAGAGAGACTTTGTGGACCATGTGGACAGTGTTGACGTTGTTGGTATGTTCATCTTTATTAAATAATGACAGGAAATCATTTTTAAAGATCTCTCAATGCTGAAGAACGATACTGTTGATTTCGTTGGCAGATGGGGTGCTCAAAGTGGACACTTCAGAGCTTGATGGAAGGAAAGGTAGGAAACTTTCTCAGTATGAACAACACACTTCCCAGCTAAAGCCTGGTTCACAATACTGGATAATCTGGCCAATCTTCCCAGTTGATGCTGTAGTGTGGGGGGTCTATAATCCAGTCTCTGATCTTCTCTCAGTGCAGTCAGGGCTGCTCCCCATTGAGAATCATAAATATAAACATGTTCAGTATTTAGACTCAGTGTCCTGTAGTGGGGGGCGGAGCTGATTCTCTACCTGAAAGAGCATCAGCCAATGAGAGCTGAGCTGAGCTGAAGAGGTAAAAAAGGAGAAGGTAAAAGTGGTTAAATGGTGAGTGAGGTGGACGTGTGAAGCTTTATAATGTGAGCTGTTCTGCTTTAACATCCTTTTCTTTTTCATAAAAACTCAGCACTGACATGTCAGTCATCCGCCATGTTTGTTTATAGCTAGTTTGTGAAGTTTTGAGGTGTAGCTGTTGGTCAGGTGTGTTACTCTTAAAGTGTGTGGTGTTGAGATAATGTAGTGTGGGTGCCGTTACGACTAACAACAATCAAGGACAGAAAAATCAGTGGAAAATGTCATTATGTGTGGAGTGTCTTATGTTTTCTACATTATTTAGGATTTTTTAAAATCCTGTAGTGTGAAGCAGGCTTTGAATACCTTCAGAAAGCTCACAGACTAGTTAGAAGCTTTATAATGCAATGTAATGGAGGAATACTAAGCATAACGTGCATAAACTAAACAACAGCTTTGGCAAAAGATACAGGTTTATATTGAGTATATTGAGTACGGTGGTGCTTTGTTTCTTATTCAGTGCTACAATACATGAGCCCTTAGTTTGAATGATTGTCACACTAAGCTTTAATATACTGACTTCTCTCTTGGTGCAGTATGGGTACGTCTAGTCTGCGCCTTCCGCTATGGGCGAGAAGATTTAGACGTGATTGGACTGTCCTTCAGGAAAGACATCTGGCTACAGCACATTCAGATTTATCCTCCAACAAGTGAAGACAAACCAGCTAACACACCTATGCAGGACGCCCTCATGAAGAAAGTTGGGGATGATGGATACCCATTCACTTTCATTGTAGGTGACCCTGCACTCTACTGTGTACTTTTTTACCAAGAAGCCATTCTAATGAAATATTTCTCTTTACTATTACAGATTCCTCAAAACCTGCCCTGCTCTGTAACTCTCCAGCCTGCGCCAGGTGATACAGGCAAGGTATTCAGCCACACCTGCAGTCATTCACAGCCATTCGCCACTTTCACAATTCCCAGAATGCACCGCGCAGCCGGCAACATCCGGTTCACCATTTTCTCTTGTTTATGTCTGTGCTAGCTACGCTAGTAGTGTAGCTTAGCATTGATAGCATGCAACACGATAGTTATCAAAAGCGTGTTTACACTAAAAACCCACTGCATACATTTAAAATACAAGTTGACACAACAAGATATGATGTTTAATATCTAAAGAAATATTATCTGCATATAGTTACCAAAGCTAGTAGACATCACGTAAGTATTTACTTACCAAATAAAGTTGTAAACAGTGTATGTAGCGTAGCTGGCACAGACATAAATAAGAGAAAATGGTGAGCTGGTTGCGCGGTGCATTCTGGGAATTGTGAAAGAGGCGAATTTCCTTCTTTTGTCTCCTTGTGTGTACAATGTTGTGTTCCTGCTTTAGCCTTGTGGTGTTGACTTTGAAGTGAAGGCCTACATCGCCAACGAGGAAGAAAATCCAGATGAGGATATTGCTAAGAAGTATGTGAGTCTAATGTATTATCTTTAGGAGACTATAACACACAGTTTACAAGGCCTGGCTGAAGCGTTCCATCTTTTTCACTCTCTAGAGACACTTGCCGTTTGATCATTCGTAAAATACAGTTTGCACCAGACAAGATGGAGGCTGGACCCAAGGTCAATATCTACAAACAATTCATACTGTCAGACAAACCAATTCATCTGGAGACTTTCTTAGAGAAGGAGGTACAGACTCTGAAATATAACTTATTTTAATCACAGTCTCTGTAAATGTGACCACATAATACTCAACACTTTCCCAAACCTTCCAATAGGTCTACTATCACGGAGATCCAATTCCTGTTAAAGTGAAAATAAACAATGAGACGAATAAAGTGATCAAAAAAATCAAAATTACCAGTAAGTTGTGTACTTCCTGTCCTAGCCCCGCCTCATTTCTGTCCATGTGTCATTTGTTTACGTTTCTCCATGTGTTCTCTGTTTGTTTATATCATGTCTCCACCCCCAGTTACATCACGTCATTGTACAGCCCTGCCGTCTCATTACATGTCAATCATCATTTGCTATTTTGTTGTGTGTCACCACAGTCACATTTGTCCTGTTTCAGTCATAGTGTTTGTTTTTGCTTCAAAGTTATTGTTTCAGTTTTAGTGGTAAGGCCTGTTTTCTGGAACCCCGCTGCATCCCGTCTCCTCCAGCACCCCCATACTGACATACGTAAAGTCTGATACCAATAATATAGTTCATTTGTTTCCCTTTTTGCTTCATTCCTCTTTCAGTTGACCAGACGACAGACGTTGTGCTCTATTCTGCAGACAAATACACTAAAGTTGTTCTCTGTGAAGAATTTGCGTGAGTTTTAAATGGACATATTTGAAGTTTATTGACTGCAAAACAAAAAGTGACACTTTTCTCAGATATTACCATTAAAATCATCTTTCTGTTCATCAGGGACCAAGTAAACGGCAGCTCCACGTTTGAGAAGGAATACAAAGTCACTCCGTTACTCGCAAACAACAAAGAGAAACGCGGTCTGGCACTGGATGGCAAACTAAAGGAAGAAGACACCAATCTTGCATCTTCAACCATGTTAGTCAAGATTCAGCTTAGGATGAAAGGCTAAATGTATCCCTCAGTCTGACCGTACTCGTACAGGGCCGAAGATCTGAGGACATACTTCCTGATGACTGAATACAGAGCTGTGTATCTGAAATGGTCCATTCACTCACTGATCACTAGAACACTCTGCAGGGTGGCATCATCTCGACCTTTGGCCATATAAACAACATTTTCCATGTTCTAATGCAGTTTGTCATGACTATAAATACAAGTCTGTGTATTGGCTGTACAGTATATTTACGCTGCATTGTGGGTAACAACATAGTGTACTATATAGGGAATCAAACTGTTCACTTAGAATTTGGACAGCACTATTAAATGCTGAATTCGATGGTTCGATCACACAACTGAAGTGCCATTGAATAAAGCACCTCAACTGCGCCCCTGGCACTGTGGATAAGGTCACCCACCACTCCAGGCAATATTGTCCACTGTCTCCATACTAGACCATGGCTGCCCCATGAGAACATGTGCCTGAAGCGATGGGTACCCAGGGAGCAGTTGATAGGTGCCTTGCTCAAGACCAGATCCCTAACCACCAGGGCACGGCTGCACCCAAGTACTGCCAATGTTGGTGCATCAGTCACTACAGGGTCCCAAACTGCCTTTGTAAATAACATTAGCAGCAGAACTGTAAATCAAGAGCTTTGTTAAATGGGTCATCATGGCTGAGCTCACAGATTCCCACACATTCCAAAATGTTTGTGCAAAGTGTCCACATATTTTAGTTCATACTGCCAAGCTTTTAAATTATACTGTAACACCACTTTGACGGAGGACCGTTTTGGGTCACTTTCCATTTTGCCCTCTTACAGCCTGCGACCTGGCATGGACAACGAAGTACAGGGCATTCTGGTCTCCTACAAAATGAAAGTTATCCTCATGGTGGCCAGTGGGGGTCTCTTGGGTAGCCTTGTATGCAGGTTAATAACTTTCCTTTTCTGCCAAACTGCACATAATGTTATTCTATTTAGATATAAGAACTCAGGCATTTTACTACTTTTGTTCACTTTTCACAGTGATGTTACTGCAGAGATGCCTCTGGTCCTGATGTCACCAAAGCCAGCAGGTGAGGTTCCTGTTCTTTAAATGTATAAAAGATGTGGATGCATGTAGTTACAGGCCTCTGTGTACTAATGAGTAACATTACTTCTGTATTTCTGCTGCAAATGGAACAGATATGTAAGTCAAGTGATTGCTTGTTTTCATGTTAGGATGTATAATATATAAACTTTACATACGTAGCTTCTTACAGGCTTTAAAAAGCCAAAGACTATTACAAAATATCCCTAAAACTGTTAAACATGGTGGTGGTAGTTTAACAATCACAACCACACATTCCTCTGTTTTGCCCATGTTTGTTTAATTGCTACTTTTAAAGGAATGGACCACCAAAAATGAAATTTAGCCCCTGTAGTCAACTTTAGACATCATTTATATTGGGCTACAGGGAAAGGTTTTAGTGAACCAGTCCTTTATGGATATGAGCAGCACTGTGATTGGACTAAAGCTCTTTGAAGAAGGGGACATTGTCATTTTTGTGTGTTCATTGCCAAGTCTTCATTATCTTATAGAACATGAACTTAAAATGTTATTCATCACAAAGTGTTGTGCACCGCTTGTGATACACTGTCATGCAAGTTTGAGCACCCATAGTAAAAATGGTAAAAAAAACTTTACATTTAAAGGTACAGTATGTAATATTTTGGGTTATCTTTTAGCAGAATGTAAGAAAATCAGTAATAAAATTATTAAAAACACATCTAATCATTATAAACTAAAAAGTCGTTTGATTATTTTACCTTAGAATAAGCTGTTTATATCTACATTGGTCGCGGGTCGAACATGAGGCCGCCATGTTGCATCGCCATGTTTCTACAGTAGTTTGAAAAGGACAAACGAGGCAAAAACCGTTTGTGTTGTAATGATGAATTGGCCACTCAAATTCGATGGCGCTGTAGCTTTGTTTTACCGTTGGCTGACATAAAACAGGAGAAGAAGAAGAAATACACATAAACCTCAATAAGAAGAAATACACAGAGAAGAAGTAAGAATAAAGGTTTTTTGGTTTATTTGTTAAGATGGCGGAACATTCTTATGCTCGTCAAGAAGAGAAAACACAACTTCAATCGTCAAAGAAAAGAAAACATATTCGTGTGCAGTGTTTTCCCCCATTCCACCTTAAATGGTGCTATAGGACGTAGCGCATCGGAGCTGAACACTACTGTACTGCAGCATTTAAGGTGGAACGGGAGATTCGTAGCTGCGCGCTAGTTCGCGAGCTTAGCTAATATGAGCTCGTGTGAACTTTTATCGGCTGAAGTGCTTCTTCAGAGCATGGCAAGCTTACCTTGACTAGAGAAAAATGTGTATCCTGTCTGCATTATCTGTCTACAGTGAAGCAGTTTGATGTGTTTACTTTATTACTTTGTACAGAAAACAGCTAACGTTTACAATAGCACTACTGAAGTGCAGAACATATGTTTCGTCTGCATTGTAGCTATGATCATTTTACATATTACATTTCATACATTTATCATTAAAATTAATCTTACCACTTGACATATCACTAACTCTAAAGCTGCTATTAGACATGGCGTTCGGAAAAATCAAAGATATGAGATCTTACGGCCACCGTAGAGACTCTTTCGTGTCTGGAAGGGAGGGGCTTCAGTTGGTTGCAATATGGAAACTAAACCACTAGATGTCGCTGGAAACTACATACTGTGCCTTTATGAACATTTTTGTTTTGTAGAAAATTTAGACGGAAAAACTAAAAAAAAACACCATTCACAAGTTTGGGTTCCCCAAAGCTCTCAGGCACAATTAATTAATTAGCTGGTTAGGACTATGATCACAAAAATCTGTCAGAAATGTTGGATGATGCATATTTTAAAGCTTCATAACTAATCTGACTCGAAGCTTGTCCCTTCATTCAGATAATTTTGCTCATTTAAAGCATTTTTCTTTTAAAATATACAGAGAACATGACTTCGTAAAATTACTTAAGACAAGTAAAATTTGTCATATTTTAAGTAAAATAAATTTAAAATAAGCTTACAACATCCTCAAAATCAGAAATAATAAACATTTAGACTAAATATCAGATAATTTCACTTGCTAATATATGATTTTTTGCAGTGTATGTTTTGGAAATCAGGTTACCTTTGACTCATTTAGCTTGTGTCAGTAACAGAAATTTGGACCAGGGGTTGCCCAAACTTTTGCATGCTGCTGTACAATGTTTCCTAAAAGGAGAACCCACAGAAACAAAGACTGTGAGCTACACAGATGAACCCTATGTGTGTGATGCTGTAAGGCCTGTAGCTGACCTGACGGAACAGTGAACGATGCTGAAAATGTTTGTGTTTGTATTTTTCATCAACTCCAGCGTGGACATCAATCTCGAATAGATTCCCTGGCCGATGGGAGTGAGGAACAACTAAGAACCACATGATTCTCAAGACGAACAATTTACCACTAAACCTCAGAAATGAAATCATATTGTCAATTTATTTTCTTAAATTTTTTGCCTTTATCACCTGATCTCACCTATTTATTTTTGTTTTGGTACCTGAGACAATTCTGCATTTACAGGAAGGATTAAAAAATATAAACAGGACATTTTATAAACGTTAGCTCAGGTGAGATATTTTCAGTAATGTAATAAAATATCATTGTTTAAGATCAGGGGTGTCAATGCTGGACACCGACCCTCCAGGACTGGAGATAGACACCCCTGTTTTAGATCAACCTTGGTCCTAAGTCTCCTGTCAGGAAAACACAAAAACATGCAGATCAGATGATTCTTCAGGTCCTGATTTGGAAACTAGTTGTAAGCTATTTCTTCTTTATCAGCTCAGTTAATCTTTAAAAACAATAGTGTAAAAACATACATTAGCTTACTGCTAAAAGAAGATCAAAAGGCTACTTACACATGCTTCTCCATAGATATCTGAACTTAAACAAGACTATAGAAGAGGTAGAGACACGAAGGCTAGTTTAGCTTCTTTACCCAAACAATCTGGAATAACTTTAATACTAATGAAGATCTGGTGAGGAATTTTGAATTAAAAATATCTGTCTGTGTAAAAAAGATGGAGAAAATGCCCAGCATGCAGCTTTTCTCCTGATCAGGAGGATGTATTGTCTGCATGGAGCTTTTTTTGGTAGCTATTGCATCTCCTGAGTGTAGTTTGTTATCCAGTACATTGACACCATCAACACTTCCTCCTGTACTGCGCACAACGATACATTATACAACACTTCCTCCTGTACTGTGCACTGATATATTATACACAGGTCTCTGTACAGTTGTCAGGGTGAAATAACCAGCGTCCTGTGCCCATGAGAATAACTGAGGACTTTAATGTCTCACTCCAGCAGCAGGCGACTGATGCAGATGGCTGGACAGGCGCCGGCTTCCACTCCTACAGCTGCTGATATTAGTCATCAGAAATGAACACCCGTCTACCTGCACTGTTATCATACGTCAGTCACACAGACTGAGATTTATTTAAACACCAGATCTTCAGTAGTGTTACTTATTCAGTGCTGTTTGAGTAGAGAAACAAACAGGACAACCTGTATTATGAACAAAACCTCCATATGTTCTCACATTTAAAACATGTCTACAGTAAGGGTGCTTTCACAGCTACCTTATTTGGCCCAAACCAAAATACCAGTTGTGAAAGGTGCGTCAGACCATGGTTTGGAGCAAAGGACCAGAATTTGGACAGACTAGAAGAGGTGGTCGCAGTCTGGATTAACTGAACCACGGTTTGGTTCATTTGCTGTGTAAAAACACTTTTTTGGATGGTTCAGATGTTTGGAACAATTACAGGAAGTTGAGGCAGGATCACTCAGTAAACAATAGGAAAACAAAAACAAGCATGAAAAACTGAGAATGAGCCGTGGCAGCACATGAGGTGAGGAAGAGACCAAATGTTTCACTGAAATTTGAGCCAAATGTGAAAAATCAGCTTGAAAAACCATTTAAAATGGTGAAACATGTCCCTTATTTTCTGTAGGAATATGACAGAGCAATTTAAGTGAAAGAAAGTGCAGCAGCGGTACATACAGGTGCACCATATCAACAGAATAAGTCCTGCATTAGTTCAAAGACGTCCCGGTGAGCTGACAACATGCTGACATCAAACATGCCCGTCTATAAACCAATCAGAGTGAAGTACGGGGACATACAGCCCACATAGGTGATGACAGGATTAAACTACAGTGTGACCAACACTAACTGGACCAAATGTATACAATGTAACACAAAGACCAACCCCAGTCCTTCAGGTGTGAAAACGGCCTAACGTGGTAAAACATGGACAGATGTTACAGATACAGTCCTGAAGAGATGTAAAGCTGCCAATCAGGACTGAATATTTAATAAGACAAACTTCCTTAGAACTGAAATAGCCGTAAGGTGGTAAATATCAACACTTAATTTCACAACTAATATGACAGGCCAATCAATCCAGCTTTCAAATATGTATGTGTGTGTTGTAAACGGAAAGACTTTTAAAAAGCTACTATCCATGTTGACGGTTTATTTTCATGTTGGTTTAACATGCATTTGAGCTTAAACTGACATCAACAAACAAATGTTTAGCGTGAACTTTAAATGCATGTAAATGAATAGATTGTCTAAAATAAATGTCAAATTATTTATTGTATGTTTCGTATTATTGACTTTTAGGCATGTTCAGTTCCCAATTTTAATTTGCAAATACATGATGTCAGAGGTTGACGTGTTTATTTTAAAGTTATGTACATTTGAGTTAATTTATATCTTATTAAAACTGGCTACACTTGATGTTTTTAACTGTTATGATGGACCTGAAGTGTTCCTTTGCTAGCTCTAAATGTATCCATGAATTCAATTCTGAAAAACATAATGACAAACATACTTATCTCTTTACTCCATTTCAATGTTTATATGCTGAGAAACTGGACAAAAACAGGACAGAAGAGTTTTCTATGCACAGACTGTTTTATATAAAAAATATTAAAATCTCACAGGCAGCAGTGTTGGCATAAGACTGATCTTAGTTCAGATTCCTCCATATTTATGATGGGCAGCACCACCAAAACTAACACCACTGGGTTATCAAAGATGCTACTTCAACTGCTCAGGTTTTGTTTATAGCTTGTTAGTTTATAGCTAGTTACAGAAGTTTGATGATGTATTTTGCTGAAAATGACCAGGCTATTTAGGTGACTACTGAGTCTGAGTGTGTATTAGCAATGTTACTCTTACAACCGCAGTTTTAAAATAAAGCAAATTGTGACCCTAAACATGTCTTGACTGGCTGACTGAAGTGCAAACATGATTTTTGACAGAATATGATTAATTTTCTCATTGGAAAACAATCTCAGTATCATTATTGAGATACTAGTGTAAGATTTACTCAAGATCAGAAAAAAGTCATATCACACACACCTGACTCCAAGGATCAGCATTAGCACTGGTGCTGAGACTGCAGAGCAGTCACAGTGGTGCTTAAACAGTTGGAGCTTCACCATTAAAATCGTACATTTTCCTTTAAATGCAAAATACAGATATCATTATTATTATTATTATTATTATTATTATTATTATTATTATTATTCATACACTATTTTCCGCTTAATCCTGATCAGTGTCGTGGTGAGTCCCATATCCCTTCACCGGGCACAGGACAGGGCAATAATAATAGTAGTAGTAGTAATAATAATAATAATAATAGTGCATACATACTAAATACTTCAAAAACATAAAATAAAAAGAATGAAATGTGTAATGAAGCGACATTAAAATATGATGTAAGAGTAGTAAAAGGCAGGTATAGCTTCCTCAAGCATCTGTGATTAATTTTTTTAGATTTTGGGTTCATTTTAAGCTCGTGTAAGATTGCTTTCTGACACACAGTGGTGAATATTTTAGCACCTAGCAATGCTTTATGGTGCTCTTCTTGGATCACTTCCATCACTCTGGGTTTTACCTGGTCATTGTGAGTGATATGAAAAGCACTTAAAAACCCATATCTGAGCGTCTTGAGATGGATCCATACATGCAATTCAAACCACTGCCAAATGTAGTTTGGAATCAATTTGCTGCTTTAGTCTGATTTAATGTGGTTTTTGGCTGTTCAGACTATGACAAATCAATCAGAATACAGTAGATATGCCAAATTTGTGCAGTGTGAACACAGCCTTAACAGGTTTTCTGTAGAGCTAAATAACAGTCAAACTATGTCCACATTTGAGGTTCTCATTGTTTAAAATACATTTAAATCCCAATTTTATCAGTATCGGTTCTGAGATATTAGAATGTGATTTTGTCTGTATTGGATCGAACATCGTATCGTCCACACCTGCCTGTAGGATTAGCATTAGCACTGGTTCTGAAGCCGCAGAGCAGCCGCAGTGGAGCTTCACCGTTAGTAAGGTGGGATTTCCTGTAAATGCGTATTGTGTACTTATAAACGGGGTTGTTTACCATATTATGTGACTTCTGAAGCACGTTTGATGCTGAATAATTATTAAAAATTCAACGTATTTATACGTGTGACTGCGTCATGTCTCTGAATCGAGCAGCTTAGCTTAGCATAATCAGCGCTGTTCATTAACGCGTTAGCCAGTTAACGCGTTAGCTTGGTTCGTGTATTTGTGGGTTAAACACTCGTGTACAACACTTTAATATGTATATTTATCTGCTAAATAAAGCGAAATGTGCATTTTGTGTACAGATACGTTCTTTGTGCTACCTAGTTAGCTTAGCTAGCTTCAGCATGTTGTTAGCCTTACCTAACCGGTTTTATGAGTTACATTCCATAAACACCTCACATCCATTCACTTCCTGTATCAGTTGATCAATTTAACTAATAGCTTTGTAAACACCTGTTTATAATTAATATTATTGTGTGATATGGGAATGACAGCGTTCTTTAAGAGTGTTATCCATTAGCATTAGCTCTAAGCCTATGGTTTTAATCTAAATCACATTTAGCTGAAGATTAACATCTCATTTTGGATTTTTAGCTTAAACTATGTTTAAATATCTGCTTGTTGGTATGATTTTTAGATCAGGCGGACATCACAGACACCAAGCGGTCCTTGCGTAGGCACTGTGGCTGTGTCTTAATCTTCAAGGTTGATGACTTGAACCCTTGCTGCCTTATCAGTACGATGAAGACATTTGTAAGTGACTCACATTTAATAGACATCAGTACACTGCTAAAATACCCTACTAGCTCTTAGTATTTCGTTTTAAAAGCCCACTTTTAAAATGCAGCCTTTTTTAGATTTGGGACCCAACTCCATGGAGTAGGCAGCATTTAAGTTGGACACAGCCAGAAATGCTGCCCACTCAGGCTGTATTCTGAGGCCAAGTCGTGTCCTAAATCTGATGTTTACATAAAGAGCTGCAGCTGGCTTTGTGTTGACACTGTG
The DNA here is from genome assembly GCA_036984385.1 of Crenuchus spilurus. Classification (NCBI taxonomy): domain Eukaryota; kingdom Metazoa; phylum Chordata; class Actinopteri; order Characiformes; family Crenuchidae; genus Crenuchus; species Crenuchus spilurus. Next base: position 21,678 of record BRDA01001711.1, read on the forward strand.
TTGATGAGCTCTACTTGGGCAGCAAGGGATCAAGACATCAATCTTCACAATTAAGACAGCCACAGGCGCTGATGCGCCACACCTGCATCCCTTAATTTATGTGAAAGTAATATGTAGTTTAGTGCTGCAGTAAGGTGGCCCTCATAGGCATCATTGCTAGTAGAAGTGTAGATTAAGTGATTACTCTGACATAAGTTAGGTTATGTTGAGGCCCTGTGCATCAATGCTGATGTTCATGGTTTCATTTCAGACATTAAACAAGATGAATGCGGCTTTTAATGTTGAGGATTTTCGGCAAAACTTTGAAAGCAAGAAACACTGGTTAGCTAGGAAGCTGTTTTTAAATCGGCATGTTGACAAGTACGAAGCACATAACATAGACCATCTGCTGTCCCTTTCGATGGTGTGGGTCAACCTTGAGTTCATGGGATGCAGGTTGAATGTTTTTTTTTTTTTTTACTTGGTTCTAGTTTTGTTTTAATCTTTAAATTGACTCCTGTTAGGACAAATGGTAACTTACTGTTGCAACATAAATTGATGAATTTTATACTGATGTTTGTTTCTGTAACACTACATCTTCTTCAAACTTGTACTTGCATCTTAACACATCTTGTAATGTTGTAATCAGGTATGGCCCACAACTGATGCACAGAGTGCTTGAGATGGCAGAGGGGATTCATGTTGGCGAAATGCCCTCCTATGACCTAGTCCCAAGTGCTGAAGCAAAAAAGAGGCCAATTTCATCTGATGGAAGTAAGTCTAAGGAGGATGCTGATGTTAGAAGTTGTTTGATTTGATATAATGGTACCATATTGTGATATCAGTTCTCTGTCTTGATAATAACTGTGTATCTTGTTTCAGGAGAGGAACCCATGAGGAAGATGCCTGTGTCAAAGTTTGGCTCTAGACCTCGTTTTGAGCCAGTACAGTTTGTCAGTGGGAGCACCGCCAGCAGCAGTTGTCTAGGAAGTACTGATGAAAAAGAGAATGAAAAGGAGCGCAGGAGCGGGGAGATGAACAGCGTGAGGCAGAGAGAGCAGGATCAGCCGTACGACAGTAGCCGTAGCTACAGTTCCTCATCTGCCTCTTTGTTTGACAGAGGATCATCATATGGTTTTGACTCTTGGGCTGAACGTAGAGGGAAGGACATGTCATTTGGTGGCAACAGTGGTCTTGGGTATAGCAGCAGGGGGTCCACCTCAAACTTTATGGGAAAGCTACAGCAGGACTACACTGCCAGATATGAGGCACACAATGCAAGACAGTCAAACTCACCTTCACAAGCCGGTAGATTTGATGGATATACAGGTGGTAGGCCTGGAGGTTGGGATTCTGGATGGCAAGGCCTGGGCTATGGACATCAGGACAGACCGTCATCTAGTAGGGCTTTCAGCAGAGTCTACGACAGTCCGAGCAGGAGCAGCCCCGGCCTGCTACCTACACCATCTATACCAATCCCGATTCCCCCAGCAACGCTGGAGGAGAAGCAGAGGCTGATTGCCAGAGTTACGTCTGCTGTAGCTGTTACTCTCAGAGATCCTGCATTTGTGGGTGGACCCGATGGTCCGAATTACAATTTTATTCTCAGCCGCAGCATTCAAGCCTGTAAAACCAACCCGGAGTACATTTATGTGAATTTAAAGGATATTCCTCCATCTGATCTTCCTAAGAACAGGAAAGTGCCATCTGAGGGGTATGCGTGTGAGCTGAGGTGTTCGTGCGTGTACCTTGCAACAGGGTACTCTGGAAGCAAAAACGGCGCCAGAGATCGGGCATCGGAGCAGGCCGTCAAACTTTTCATGAAGCCAGTGGAAGTTTGTGTTGTACAACGTCAGTATAAGCGTAATTATGTCAATGACATGGTGGTTTGCCAGTTAAACACCCCAACTCCAGCCTTAGTTCCTCCTCTGCGCAACCCAGAGGATAATCCGCCACCCAATACCAAGGGTCAGTATGTGCCCGATAGAAGCAAGCACTGGACAGAGTTTGTCCTAATGGAGAATGCCCATGATGCCATCTGCATCCTGAACAATTCTGCTGCCTACAACCGCATGAAAATTGATTACACTTTTGACCCGATACCTAACAGCAATCTGTGGATATGCAGTGTGTACTTGCAGGATGAGCTTGTGACTCAATCCAGAGGGACTAAAAAGAGCTCCAAGCATGCTGCTGCTGAGGAGGCTGTGAAGAGGCTGCGAATGATTCAGTCAGTTCGTCAAATGCCAGAACACCAGGAAGAACAACAACAACAGCAGCAGCTAAAACAACATCAACAACAGCAGCAACAAAAACAACAGCAGCAGCAACAGCAGTTTCCTCAAGGAAACCACAATCCTGACCAGCCCACTAGCCGATTTAGTCAGCAGGGCAGCCGGAAGAAGCAGCTCAGCGAGTTGGTAATATTGGAAAACTCTGATAACGCCATTTGCATCATCAATGACACGGCACAGTTTAACAAAGTGGCGGCTGACTACAAGTTTACAGTCTTACCAGACCACCGCTGGAGATGTGAAGTCTACATAGAAGGTCAGTTTGTGGCTGCAGGCATTGGTCCCAAGAAGGTAGTTAAACACATTGCAGCAAAGGAGGCCATTGCCACGCTAAAGCGAACGCAGGCCGTGGTGAAGTCCAACCTCAGGAAGGAGGGACACGTCGATGCCATTTCTAGAAATCAGATTATCGCTCGGTCCGGGGAGGAGTCTATGCGACAGGAAATCAAAGAGGATAACATCGGTAACCAACTGCTGCGTAAGATGGGCTGGACAGGTGGCGGGTTGGGCCGAGAAGGAGATGGCATTGCCGAGCCCATCATGGTAAAGGAACAGTTTAGCAGGGAGGGACTAGGTATGGATATGGACAGGCACGGAAATCAGCTGAGCAAGCGTGACATTGAGGAAATCATACGTTATTACGCTTGTTCAGACCGCCAGGATGACCTGCGCTTCTCCACTGAGCTGAATAATGATGAGCGCAAGCAGATCCATCAGATCTCCCAAAGATACGGGCTGCGGAGCAAGTCCTACGGACAGGGGCGACATCGGTTCCTCGTGGTTAGCCGAAGGGTGCAGAAGGAGCAGCTTATTGGTCAGCTGCTGCAAGAGGGGCAGGTGGGACGATATGAGCTTGTGAAACCTCAGGCCTCTCACTGACTGGCAGTGGAAAACCTCGAAACAACAAACTTCTAGATGCGTCTCCTGTTCAGTCCTGTTCATAGAGCATGCACGGCACACGTGGTTTTACTGCTCCGAACACTCCTGTCTCCGCTACTCTAATGAACAACAAGCACTTAGAGTAGAAAATGGGGGTGTTGAGGGTCCAACACTAAAACTTGGAAGTGCAGCGATGCTTCAGAACCAGGATTGGAAATACTGCTATACATGACCGTTACTATGAGTAGAGCAGTTGTATTTAATTTTCTTTAAAAAAAAAAAAAAGTTAAATTTATTTTTCAAACAAAATGTCAAAATGTAACAATCTTCTGCTTCTGCATTCCTGAACGGATGACCCTCATTTCCTTCATGTAACGTCATGGATTTTGTCTACTGTAGAATTTGAGCTAGGACTAACTCGAGGCGCTATAATGTACACAAGCTACCTTACTAACCGAGGTTCTCGCATCCTGTGTTTTTTTTTTTTTTACAGACATTAAAAATGGATCTTGGGCAGCATGTGCTTTCAAATTTAACATTCCATTTTGTTTTCCTAATGGACAATATACCCATCTCTCCTTCACATGCAGTGAAATGAGTTCACAGAAAGACTTCCCCGTACGTTCGTCACAGTTCATTATCGCCGTCAGTATTTTACAAGATCGGCATCTTTGGAAGCTAGTTAGCTGAACTGTCTTCCCTGTGGATAAATGCCGGAGCAGCAGTTCTTTGTTCTCCACACAAGTCTTCAGGTTTTGTGAATACTGTTACGTGTCTGCTTGTTTTGACATGCATATTAAAGTTTAATCTGTCCAGAGTTCACTGGTCATACATCGACTTGAAATGGTTTCTGCTTAAGAAAAAACGCTAAAAAGTGTATTTTACAGTTTATTTACAAGAAGTGAGAAAATGTACAGTTTTACATGGATTACTAGTGCAAATCTGATACTCGAGCTCAGGATGTGCATTTGAAAAATGACCCAAATGAATTAAAAATGGACTTTGCATTAGAACGAATATAAAACGGCGTCATGCCCAGGCAGGCGGGTCACAGTGTGAGTGACTGAATAATAAAAACATTCAATTATGACAAAATAAAGTCATGCAAATGCTGGAACACAGAACAGTGAGAATGCATACAGTCTGCAGGTACATCAGTACCATTTTGTTACATTCTAAAGTTCTAGACTCGTGGCAAAGGGCTTAGAAGTGAACAGGTCTTGACACTTCTTTTAGAGTACACCAGTTTAGGTACAAAGTTCTGGATTAAATCATTCCAAATGACCAACACTGCTTTTATAAAGAGCATAAAACATTCACATGGTACAAGTGTAGTCGTCACATTTCAGAGTCCAGAAATGTCAAAACATCTCAAATTCCTTAGCGTTTAAGGACGATCAAAAAAAAAATCAGGGATATTCAATAAAGCTAGATTCACACTGGAAACCACAACCTGAGCAGCCACTCGTGTCCTAAAATGCACTCAGCCCACACTACAGAAGTAAACCAAAACCAAACAGCTTATGTTCATGAGCAGCTCCTGCACGAGGGCTGGAACTTGATAAAAAGAAAGGCTTAGAGTAAGTGACCTTGAGGTGCTAAGGTACATTCTGAGAAACGTCCTTGTCCGAGAGTAAGATTCAGCATGAAGAGGGAGACCACAGCACGGCACTCAACAGCTACAGAACAGACAACTCTACAGAGGAAGATTCAAAACATGATGCGTGTTTATTTTAGTCTTCGCGAGATGGTTTTCCTCTTGATGGCTGAGGCTGTCGGGATGGGGGTCAACAATCACGCCAGCTCTGTTCCACGATGGCAGACACACGTTTCTCATACTCTCGTTTGTTCTCCTGGTACAGCTGAGCTGCCTGGCTGTTGGCAGGACTGTTTGGGTTGGGCTCGTCCAGTAAAGACTGCGTTAATGGAGAAGAAAGTGTCAATCCTGATCTTTCATCACCAGGACTGAGATGTCCAAGCCCAGAAAGTTCAAATTTGAGGCGTATTTTAAAATCTAACTTCCTCAGCGATCTCAAACCAGAAGCAAACGTGGTCAGAACAAAATCCTGGAACTTTCTGGACATGAACTTCCCAACCCTGTATCATCACAAAGCACTTTTCATCAGCATGAGTCATCTTTTAATCCTTTAACATTTGAGGTAGAGCACATTTGAGTCACTATATCATATTGAAGAAGATGTTGAATGTGATTGTGCCATCTCTACCAATCGGTAGAGGTATGTTAGGCTAAAAAACATCCACTAGAGGTCAGAAATGCAACATTAATTAGCATCTTAATGTACAGTTTATGTTCTAATTTTAAGTGCTAACTATATTTAAAGTGTACATTAAAAAAATAACAACACTGTTTACATTATTGCCCCCCCACCCAAAATAATTCTAATTGTTTTTTTCTTGTTGAGGGTGTTAAAGGACTAAAATCCATATTTGCTTTTGTTGTACGTACCTGTATAGATGTTAAAATTGAAGAAACATCATATGTTGGACTCCAGCGGTTCTGAAGAATGTCCAAACATATACTACCGTCTGCGTAAACTAAACACGACAGAAAAAACAGTGAAGCTTTAGGTCTCGTTAGTAAACATCCAGTAAACAGCAGAGTTAAACGACATCAAAAAGGCAACAGCCAGAGTTGGCTTATGTTAAGGAGAATAAATCACTGTAATTACCATTAGGGTGAAACATTTTGGACACAAACCGGACCGTGGGCGGCTTGTTTGGATATTCTTCTGTAAATTCTATTGTGAGTTTGAAAGTTCCTGGAAAGAACAATAAGAACGTTATCCAAGACACTGATTCTAAACTTCACTGATGTAACAAACAGATGAAGTTAAAACTTATTTATCCTGGAATTCAAAGTGCTGTTACACAGTCATGTGGCACACAGCCGTACTCCTAAATCTCCTAAACAACTGGGAGGCTCATTTTACTGGCCAGATCTGCATAAAATACTAATCTATTGTTTTCTAGGTGCCAGTTCAGGAGACAGATGATTGTAATGAGAATTGTAATAAAACATTTATTGTAATAAACTGAATAACCAGATAAGACTGTGCACTTTTCTGCCTTCATTTACACACAAAGCACATATTCAGAGACTTCAACACGACAGTAGATTTGGTTAAAACATGAACACTTTGCCCATTCTGGCAAACATTGTTTCCTGCCAACCTGTGTGCCATCTTATAAAGTTAAAACTGGAGCCCCGAGTGGCTCAGTGGACTAAGGTGCTGAAACTATGATCGGAGGATCAAATCCCAAACATCCATCAGAACTAGTAGCTAGTGAGGAATGACTGCCTGTTGATTTAATAACGAGTTTAATTGATTATATGTGTATATAAAACAAAGACAATAATATATGAATATGTATGAAGCTGCATGTGTGTTACATTATTACTAATATTTAATAAAATGATGAAAATGTCTAAAATGAATGATGTAAGTCACATGGATGTTTTGTGTGTTTAATGTGAGTGTCATTGGCTACAGACACTGAAACACTTCACATTTCTTCTGCTAATTGTGAGACGCTCCCTAACACTGCGGCACGGAGCACAAACACAAAGCTAAGCGGCTGTATTCTGGCTTCATCATAACAAGTGTAGTTTAGTAAAGGTTGTGCTTGTAGTTTGTTGTCTTCTTCCATTTCAGCACCAAACTGTAACTGTGCTGGTGAATCTGTGTTTAGTTGGTGAGGAAAAGCACAATTCTGAGTGTTAAACCAACATTAAACTAACGTTACTGCATTAAACTTACACTCTGCTACTGTTTACAGCCCAGAAGTAGGAACAGCTCACAGTGTTGGTAAAACATCAGTGTTTTATGTAAATTACTCCGTCTTTTCACTTATTCAGCTGAACACCCAAAGTGTTTGTTTTTGCCATTTTTGGTTGAATAATTGCCAAATATTTAGTGCATCCCTAATAAAAATAAAAATCACACTCATCACCAAATTCACACCAAGACATTTTCATGAACATGGTCCATTAATCCAGTTCCAGAGTTTAACAGCAGCCAAATGCTAAACAATAATATGTTTTAAGCTCAGATTAAAAACAGTCACAGAGGAAGCATTTCTAACATCACATGGAAAAACATTCCCGTGACAGCTTTTTGTTTAAAGTGAGACCCTGAACTGTATGTTCAGTTTAGGGACCGCAGTTATCTTGAGAACACAGACACAAAGCATCCCCACAATATATGCAGGTCAAAGTCCATGTAAGGCTTAAAACATCAATGTTATTTTATACTGGATTCTAACGTACTGGAAGCTGACGAAAAAGGACAAAATTGGGTAGTGTGCTTTTTTTGGTACCATTTAATAATCATGAAAGAGATGCTTCATTTACTCCAAGATACCATGAACTGCAGTAATCCAGTGTAGCTGTGACAAAAGCATGACGTAATACAGTTCTCTAAGCACTGACACTAACGAAGCATCCGACAATACCGGCCTTGATCACAAGTTTAATCAGTCTAAACATGACGCACAGATGCATGTTCTATTAAAAACTTTGGATCAAACCATTGAAGGCCAGAAGTGTGTGGAGCATTTAAAGACTTTTAATCTGCGGTATGGCTGAGTGTACACCAGCGAGTTTGGAGAATGTCCATTTATTGTCCCATTTCCTTAGACGTCAGTACAGCCTGACTTTAACCCTTTAACATCCTGCTTAACTTAACACACTGCAATTGTATCATCTCTACCAATCGGTAGAGGTATGGCGTTTTCACATCACAGCTATCTGGTCCAGTTATAATGGACTCGGGTTTGTTTGCTCTCTTGGGTGCAGATCAAATAAACCGTACCGAGACATGCGAGGTGTGGTGGTCTCGGTCCGGTCCCAAACAAACTCCAAAGTGGTTCACTTGTGGTGAGAATGTGATCTGACCTGACTATAGTGTAATTCCACAAGTGTGAGCTAAAGTGAGAGGTGGATAGAGCTACAACTGTACTGTAGCTGCTGTCACATGTCATTAAACAGCGGAGTGGAGGCGTGGCTCGGGACAGGTGAGCACTGTGTGGCAGTCACAAGACAGTAGATGAACGTTGCGTAGCAACAGGACAGTTTTAGCTCTTACTGCTGCTGCTGCTCTAGTGTTTACTTTCCTGCTCCCACGCCAGACAGCTCTGACCAATCACAGGAGACAACGTGTTCACGTGATTTGTTGGGGGACATTTTGGTGCATTTAGGATTGCGGATTTACTGTGAGATACAGACAGAACACTGATAAACTAATTCACTGTGAATAGAGCTTTTCACTATAAATAAATAAACAAATAACCCCTGAATGAAGGCATTGTTTCTCAGAGACTACAGGTTACTACATCATTCTGAAATCTGATAAAGTCTAACTTTGTACAGAGAAGAGAAATATGAAAATCACTAAATGTAAACATAAAGTCACACAATGGTGTAATATTTCAGCCAACTCACCATCTTCAAAAGGAGTTCCCTCAGGGCTAAAGACAAGAGAAATGGAGCAGAGTGTCAGTGATATGAATCAGTCTCAGGTAAATGTCAAGACTGAATGAAGAGTATGTCCAAAAATAAACTCATTACGTAGTCATGCAGAGACACAGAGAGGCTGAAATTAACTAGGTATGTAGGTCATATACAGTGTTCTTCACTTCCACACAATAAACACTAACACAATAAAGGGCTTATTCTTTATAATCAGCAAACCTGATGCCAACGCTACAGATGTTTTATTTGTCAGTCTGGTTTGGAGGAGCCAGACTGCAGTGTAGAATAAAGACTGAAGTGCTCCCCTGCCCTCCGTTCAGGGCTTGTACTCCTCAAGAGCAATGAAACGGGCAGACAAAATCACTGATTCCTCACACTCTGGTGACAACCTCCCCTCCTGGAGGCGGTACAGATCCCTGTATACTAAGACTTCCATACAGAGGAACCGTTTAAAAACTGACCATAACCCCGCCGAGTATCTGTTACTATGACTTCTGCTGACCAAGATGTCACTTGTCTTCAACAACGTCAAAGTGATTAAACCTCATTAACAGAGTAACACAATGTAAAATAAGCCAAACTGTCCAGCTGCTGTGACAAGTCACGTCCACACTGAGTGAGCCATCAATCAACTCAACCAAGATGTCAATCAACTCAACACCACACCCCATTAAATATGTCTAAATTACTTCTACAAAACACATTTATTTTTTATTTAAGAAAAACACTGGGGGTTAATTAGTGATGGTACACTTTGGGAAACAAACAACACGGCTGACAAAAGAAATAAGTGAATAAGGAAAATGTCAAAGTTTGTTGTAGCTCCCATTCAATATAACGGTTGTGGGCGGAGTTAATTGTACTGCAACCAGCCACTAGAGGTCGTCAGAGACGTTATGGCTTCACTTTTCTTCTACTGTCACTGTGTCCTAATTTATATACAGTCTGTGGTGTCAATACACATGGCCAAAAAATCTTATTCCGATTCAGATTCTGATAACTGGCCAGTGTTTGGTACAACAGCTGACATATAACCTTAACCACCAGCTAACCAACACAACATTACATGTTCACTGTGTTTATAATAAAAGTCAATGCATTAAAACATTAAATAAACAGTGAAACTATCAGAAAAGGTCGAAATTTACCCAAAAATAACTGCATTCCACACCATGATGTTGTTTTCTGATGGAGCCCCACTAACGCCAGCTGGAGGATCTTCTTGAAGTCTGACGAACAACAGAAAAATGTTGACAAATGCAGATTAATCAGAATAATAAGAGCTAAAGACTCTCCGGCTCAGTTTCTCACACAGCCGCCATGTTTTCTGCCGGTTTAGTGAGGCCTGCTGCCTCCGTCTCACTTACCGCTTAAAATCTCTCATTAAACGCCGTCGTGCTGGGGTTGACATCGTGTTTAATTGAAAAACAACAACTTGACCATAAGGTATCGGTGAGGCGGATGTTGTATCGGGTTAAAATGTTGTATTTAGACGGTCTCAAGCGGGACCGGTTTCAGTGGTTTAGATCTTCGCTGCCTGTAGTTTCTCCTATTTGAACTGTGTGCAGGGTTGCCAGGTCCCCAAAAAAACCCTTAAGCAGAAAGCCTGAAACTAACTCAAAATCTACAAGTTTGATTTTGACAATGTTACAGTGTAGTTCTGTTTATGTAAAATTTTTATTATGAAGCACATTTAATAATAATAATAATAATAATAATAATAATAATAATAATATATTTTTTAATAATATATTTTTAATAATATATTTTTTCATAATAATAATAATAATAATAATACTAATAATAATAATAAATTATTATTATTATTATTATTATTATTATTATTATTATTATTATAAATATAACAATGTAACATATCTACATACATGTAATTTTTGTTGTTTGTGGATTTAAAACACAGTATTTCCCTTTCATTCCTCTCTGTTCTAAGCTATATTTTCAGAACCAATTCTATTTACTATTAGTAAATAAATTTTATTTATAAAAATGAAATAATAAAGCATATTAAACAAACAGAAATACATAAAATAAATACATTTGAACCTAAACAAATACACAAGAAAGAACATCACCTATTAGTCTTCCATCAAAAGTTGTTCACTGTCTGTTATTACACTACATGGTTTTAACGCCTGATTATAAATATTAGACTATTTATTCATTTACCTTTTCGATATAGTTTCCCCAAACACCGCCACTGCTTTTTCAAAATAGACAAATTTGACGTATATTTCGCGAACCTGGCAACTCTGGTCTCTCAGCGTGGACGATACCACATCGTTAAAGTATGGGGGATGAGGAAGAAGCTCAAATTTTACAGAAAATTAGCGCAATGTCAGTAAATTATTGCAGATTTGTAAATCAAACACATTTTTTTGCATAAAATGGTGGGCACGTTAACTTACACTGAAAACTTTCTGAATTTAAATAATATAATTTATGTTAAATTTACGTCACCCTTAAATGTGGCACACATATAGTTGTTCCATTTGCCATACATACGTCACTGTTTAATCAGTGTAATTTATTTTTCCTCTTATTTAAATAGACTGTATATAATAACACATACAATGTATAATATAACCTTTATATTTAGTACATTTTTAGTTTAATTTATATAACATACATTATATAATAAGGAGCAAAGGTAACTGCTCTAAACCTCTTTAGTGACCTGCAACAAAGTGCTCTGTACTGTTTAATGACGTCTGTGCTTGAAGGTTCACTGTACAGTTCAGTGGTTTCCCTGCTGCCACACGTCTGATTCATATTTAATTGTGTGTAAAATGGATAAATTATGGATAACACTGGTATGACTAGGGTTATGCCATGATTAGAACTGACATATAGAATTCCGAAGAAGAATGCTCATCTGGGATCAAAACACACCTTTAACATCACAGTATGACACAAGGCAAGACTTCTCATGCTAAAGTGTAATATTTATTCATTTTTGCATCTGAAAATTATTTTGCAATACATTATGTGCATCCAAAACTTTAAACTATTTTATTACAATTCAACATAACAGAAAATGTGAAAATAATATAAAATATAATAGCCTATAATCAGGATTTCTGTTTTCATTCCAAAATCACAGATCCTCCTGAACGATATTTAGTTTAGATCAATTCCTGCTGTCCTAAATTGGGGCAGATATTTATTAAAGTGTTCACAGTATGAATGCTGATCTGAAATCTGCTTTTATTACATATTTAATACTGAATGCAATTACATTGTCCTGATTGACTGTGAATAACTGTAACACGAATGAAGATCTGGTGATGAAATTATGATTAAATAAACCTCAGTCTGTGTGTAAAAGACTGACATGTATGATTACAGTGCAGGTAGACGGATGTTCGTTTCTGATCACTAATATCTGTGGCTGTAGGAGTGGAGGCCGGCGCCCGTCCAGCCATCACCATCGGTTGCCTGCTGCTGCAGTGAGACATTAAAGTCCTCAGTTATCCCAGAAGACACAGCACGGGACGCTGGTTATTTAGCAGCTGAGATTTTAGTGGTGCTCTAGTCGATGTTCAGGCCCCGCAGGCAGTGCGTGATCTGCATGGACGGAGCGCCAGCACTGCCTCCTGCTCAGGAGAAAAGCTGCATGATGGATATTTTCAGCATCTTATATCAGAGATCAGATCTTCATTAGTATTAAAGTGATTTATGATTGTGTGAGTAAAGTAGCAGATGAGGTACCATGTACGATGGGACTTTTTTGCTTGGAAACTTGGGCCCAGATACAACCAGCCCAAATCTCTTCAAAACACATTGATCGCCTCAGTCATCATATTAAACATCATGATGACACATACTTGTCCTTACATATCAGACATTAAAAAAAAGATTTTTTAGTGAATCTTTCTTTAACCTGAGGACTGAAACAGAGCTGAGATCTCCAGATAGTGGACTGGTGACCAGCTACAAATAAAGCCGCATATATACACAACGCAAACATATAAAAAAGGGAAAATACAGATTGTTGAAAGCATTTTTAAAACACATGATCCATTTTAAACACCTGGTTCATCAACTCTGCTAAACATTATACATAAAGCAAGCAAAATAAGCAGCAATCATATTGTGTTATAGTTATATAAGCTCACCATACAAAAAATTAGTCACCAGAGACTGAAATGTACCTAATAATGTTAACACCTCCACAAGCACTAATAACAGCTGATTTGATTGTGCAGTTTGGTCAGGTGTCATGGACAGTTTCCCTGGTGTTCCAGGTCTTCCCACAGAGGAGGAATCTGTGGATTTTGCAGGTCCAGATGTGTGAATGATCCGGAATGTTCATCACGTCAATCAGACACATCTGCAGAGAACTGTCATCTGGTAATACAGGGATTCATTTCCTCAGTAAGACGAAACCCGCCGGTGGTCCCTGTCCATCAGTTTCAGCCTCAGTTCTGAGGAGAATGTCCTGTAGACTGGCATTGTTAGCACTGCTGGTAGACCTGTATGACTGTACACTTCATACACCTGCACATTCAGCCACTTCCTTCACACTCTGACCTTTAACCCCAAATACAATCCAGTCATTAACATCTGAGACATTCACTGCTCTGTACCACCTCTTCTACATCTCACACACCCTGCAGGTATTTATAGCCTCAGCATCCTCATACAGCACCACCTGCAGGAGCAATTTGCAATTTGAAAATTGCAAGGTGCTAATTTTCTGTCCA
>BRDA01001712.1:9660-23008 GCA_036984385.1 Crenuchus spilurus
TCTTCAATCTCTGCAGCAATGCTGACAGCACTCCTCCATCTATCTTTCAAAGACAACATTTGGATGTGACGCTGAGCACGTGCACTCAGCTTCTTTGGACGACCAACGCGAGGTCTGTTCTGAGTGGACCTTGCTCTTTTAAAACGCTGGATGATCTTGGCCACTCAGTTTCAGGGTGTTGGCAATCTTCTTGCAGCCTTGGCCATGTAGAGCAACAATTTGTCTTTTAAGGTCCTTAGAGAGTTCTTTGCATGAGATGCCAGGTTGAAACTTTCAGTGACAAGTATGAGAGAGTGTGAGAGCTGTACTACAAAATTGAACAAACCTGCTCCCTATGCACACCTGAGACCTAGTAACAGTAACAAGCCACATGACATTTTGGAGGGAAAATGAAAAGCAGTGCTCAATTTGGACATTTAGGACTGTAGTCTCTTAGGGGTGTCACTTTTTTTGCCGGTGGTTTAGACATTAAAGGCTGTATATTGAGATATTTTGAAGGATGAATAAATTTACACTGTTATATAAGCTGCACACAGACTACTTTTCATTGTGTCAAACAGTTTAAACAGTAGAGAGAGTTATTCCAACAAAAGCAAGATAAAGTCTTTGTAATACCATTGATTTTGGAAAAAAACAATGAATGCACAGGTGTCCATGCACCTTTGTCCGTACAGTGTACATGGTTCTCATATGACATAGACGACATCAATGTTCATAAAGAAAAACATGTGAAACAATACCTTCATTACCGTCATAAGGGTTCATAATAAGTACTCTAAACTAAATAAAATCTGTTATGTCTTTTATTTCTTTTGGTGGGGTTCATGTAGAACACATTTGATTCATTTGAGCCATTTGTCATGTGAAATAAAGTCATCAAAGCACTATTATTTCAGTGTGCATTTAAGATGTTTCACCAAAAAGGAACTTTTTTTCCACAAATCTTGTACTTCATCCTTCCTCCAACCCCAACATGACCTCCTTTAGTCCCCAAGAGTGGCCTGTGATAATAATTGGAGGACTATTTGGTATAAAAATATCTCCCGTCAGTCTTAGGCCAAAAAAACTGTCCATCTTTAATTCAATTACCCCCAAGCTTCTCTTCCCCCTCCATCAAATGGGCTGGCTTCAATTACAATGAGAACATGTGTCACTAGAGCCCTGATACGGACACTCTCCCTCTAGTCCTCTACATACATCCACGTTTTATTGACTTTACTACAGCAGAATTAATATAGGGGATGCTGTGGTAGAAATCTATACTCCAGAAAGACTTCCTCTTCAAAACAGTCACTGATACGTGCACCTCCCTGAGAAAAACCATGACGGCTGCGTTCAGCATTTTCGGTAAGAAGCTCTTTATAGTCTCAAAAAAAAAGACTGTGAGAAAAGTGTATAAATTTGGGCTTTGAAAGTCTGTCAAAAGTGACGCATCCTAACATAACAGCAGGTTACACAAAAATCAGTAAAATAGAAACTTAAAGATACATTTGACATGAGAAATAACACCAGTCCACACCTTATACTACAGCAAGGCTGTGTTCACACAGCACACATTGATGTCTGGTCTATGAAGATTGTATCCAGATTGATTTTTGGTGGTCTGGACAGTCCAACATCCCATGTAACCTGTTTTTACAAATCTGATTTAAGACACATTTGGAGGTGGTTTGAAATGTGATTACAGTCAATTGTCCTCGTTAGTATAGTGGATAGTATCTTCTGCCTGTAATGCAGAAGACTGGGGTTTGATTTCCTGACGAGGAGGCGTTGATGTTGTTGTGACCAGAAGGTCGCCAGTTCAGTCGCCAGACAGGACATGACTGAAGTGCCCTTGAGCAAGGCACCTAACCCCCTAACTGCTCCCCGGGCGCAGGTGGATAAGGGCTGCCCACTACTTCAGGCACAAATTCTCACAGCCTAGTGTGTTCACTAGTGTGTGTGTGTGTTTGTGTGTGTGTGTGTGTGTGTGTGTGTGTGTGTGTATTAATCTTAATTAAGATTAATAACACGTGCACTCTGGCCACACAAATCAGATTTAGTCTTTCATGTCACTCACAGTGCAACATGGAACGACACGTCAAACACAGAGTGACAGAAGTGCGCAAATCCAAGAAGAGAGTCACAGCAGAGTCCCAGGTTGCCAGATCCCAAAAAATTCTTCAGCCCACTGACTGACAGAAAGCCGCCCTACACAAACTAACCCAAAATCTAAAGAGACTAATCACAGACGTTTGAGGAAGTTATTTTAAGCTTTTTATTACTCTTGAATCTTATTTTAGTCTTACACTAGTCTATATATTTCAGATCCCTCCTCTGGGATCTTCTAATATTAGAAAGTCTACCTAACGCATGTCTGTTTGACTATAAGAGGTTTTGGCTCACGGTACATTTTTAAAGTCCAAAAACTATCACCTCACCACCTTAAACCATGCAGCATTGTGGCGCCTGGTTCCCTCACAGGGAAACGTGGTTTAAAGATGATGGTGATGGTGATGATGATGATTATATCAGCTTTGTGATGTTTTGCTGATCTCTAAGATTCATTAGCAGTTCAGCAGATTCTTCCACAGAAAACAACAGCTCTGTGTTTTACTCATATGTATGAGTGGAGGGTTGACTTCCAAAAAATCGATTCTTCAACTCAGAGTTGGCCAAGAGTCTGTACTGACCCTCAAGTATCACTAAGCAGAGAGACTGTTTGTGATGACAGAGCCTAATTCTCTTTGAATAAGATCTCTGTGGAACGTCTTGGAAGAGGCTGTTCTGTGAATAGATGCTCAAACCAACGGTTGTAATTGTTTAAAAGGCTGAGAAAGGGGCTGTTATGCCTAAACCTTTTGGCATTTTAAACAAAGCATGTCACAGACATTTCATTAAGACCCCCAGGGAATGGTACTAACGTATGAGAAAAAGGGTAGAATACACACCAGACAGACACAGGACGTATTTTACTGCATGCCTGTCAAAAGCTTTTGACAGCAAATTGTTTCTCATTTAGCTTTGAGGCTCAATCAACTCATCCCAGTATCCCCATCACTGTGTCATGTAGAAGACATATCAGAAATCAAGGAAAGCAAGGAAACACACGTGCCTGACTTGAGGCATTATTGCCAAGAACACATCCTGAAGAACTGGAAATCAAGGAAACATAACAACAGTCTCTGGAAAGCTTAATTATAGACCACATTTCATAGGAAACTTTCTGCCTCATAAACAACACACACACACACACACACACACACACACACACACACACACACACAAATGCATTAAACTATTGTTTCATTCTGTTCTGTTTTGTATTATTTCTAATACTGTTTAAGCTTTTGTTTCTTTCTCTGCTCTAAGTTGTAAGTGTTGATGCTTATACTCATCATGCGATGACAGCAATGATTATTAATGTAATACTACTGACGGAAGACTGACTACTGACACTCTTGACTGCTGAGATCTCTGCATGATGTCTACCTAAGACCAGCTGCTCACTATCAACTACACAGTAAATCTGCCAGTGTTAAATCAACACTATTAGAGTTAAATTAACACTGGGAGTGTTACATTTTGACACCCTCAGTGTTAATTTAACTCTAATAATGTTGATTTAACACTGGCATATTTACTGTGTACTATGAGCTGCTCCAGATGTTCTACACTACTGACTGCTACCATTATTAGTATTTATTACTACCATCCCTGTGTCACTACTGTCACCATATCTACACCTGAACACTACAGCATAGTAAGATGACTGTCTATCAAGAACTGATCAGTAGTTGACCAGAGGAGGAGGGTCAATGTGAGTCTGCTTCCTCTAAAAGGTTTCTTCCTTTAGCTCTGATGGAGTCTTGTTCACTGGGGCTTTTGAGTTATTACTGAACCCTAAAAGTAAAAGTTGCTTTGTGACACATTTGCTGTAAAAAGTGCTAAATAAATACATTTAACTTGACTTGCCACTGACAAAGACTTGGTTCTCCAAAGTTAGAAGGTAGATGAAGGCAATGTTGGGGCTGTTACTGAAAAAAGTAATCCATTACAAATGACTGATTACTTCTCATAAACTGTAACTGGGTTACTTCACTTATACTTTCTGGAAAAATGTAATCCTACTGCTCACTGCTCATTACAGTGCTGCATCACATGGTCTGCTTGTTCAAAACAAAGAACTGATGCTGACTGAAGTGAAGCTGGGATGCTCTTCCTCAGCTTGAAATGTATCCATTATTTTATCTATTTTCATAACATGCAGCTCATATGGAGTCAGATACTGTCTTTCATGACTGAGAAGGCTGCACTGCACAGAGAAGTCATTAATATTTAAATCTATGTTGAATATGTTACTGTTGCTGTGAAAACTCAGAGGCACCCTAAGCCAGTTTATCTGAAGGCAGTAATTGTGTTTTTAAAGTAAAATCATTAGATAACAGAATAAATACAAATACATAAATACAGGAAAATTATTGATTTGCTTCAATGTAATTATTGATATGTTGGTTTAGAGTCTGACTTTTCAGTGAAATACAGTCAGGCCATTTGTCAGTTCTACCAGCAGCTCACCTGACATAACTGCTCAGCGTTGATTAGCTGAAGCAGATGCTGGATGCTATTGTACACATCTGAGCAGAAAATGGGTCAAAACCAAAATGGCAAAATATAAAGCTTTAAATATTCACAACAACAAATCGGTGGTCAGAAAATTAGCAAGAATCAAGAAAATGCTCTTCAGGGCAAAAATTAGTAAATAAAAGTAAAGATAGATAAACAGATAATAAATAATAAATAATTAATAATTAATATAATATACATTTTAAGATAAGATTTAAATGTTTGATATGAAAGTCATATCAAATATGACATATTTCAATATTTTAAATACATTTTGAGGTTGGCCCAATTTTTTGCCCAGTCGAGTAAATATCAAGCTTCCTTGAGGAGACCAGAGGAAATGGTTCAGCTTACATAAGCAGGTACACTTTATATTTATTGCAAAATTTGTGTTTTTTTTTCCAACTAAATAACTAATTATTGACCAGATAAATGAACTGACATATCAGCTTCTCTGGTGGTCTCTGACATTTGCCCACTATTGTTCAAAAAGAAATATGATTAATATGGGACATTATTCCAACCTGCTTGAAGAGTAGTGTGTGTGTGTGTGTGTGTGTGTGTGTGTGTGTGTGTGTGTGTGTGTGTGTGTGTGTGTGTGTGTGTGTGTGTGTGTGTGTGTGTGTGTAGGTGTGTGTGTGTAGGTGTGTGTGTGTAGGTGTGTGTGTGTGTGTGTGTGTGTGTGTGTATGAGTATGAGTGAGTGTGTGCGAGCAAGCGTGAGTGTGACTGTGTGTGAGTGTGAGCATATATAAGGTAGCTGTGTCCTGGTAGTTAGGGATCTGGTCTTGTGACTGGAAGGTCAATGGTTTGATCCCCAGACAGGTCACAATTGAAGGGCTCTTGAGCAATGCACCTAACCCCCAACTGCTCCCTGGGTGCCATGGATAAGCCCACCGCTTCAGACACATGCTCACAGCCTAGTGTGTTCAGTAGTGTGTGTGTTTGACTGCACAAATGGGTTAAATGAGGAGGTCAAATGACTTTGTGACAATCTAATCTAATCTGCTATGAGTGAGTGTGAGTGTGAGTGTGTGTACTGACAGGCATGAGCACAGCGGAGGACCCTTGCATGGTGGGGTCTGGAAGAGTGCCAGGCATGGAGGCAGGCAGTGGCTGTCTCTGTCTGTTCCTCAAGTGCAGCAGCGACGACAGTGAACCAGGGACTGGCCTGAAAAAGACAGACAGAAGGATGGAGAGACGTGTTAGATAACGTAGTGAAGAATATTTGTACATGCTAATTTGCACCATTTTTAAATTGTACATCATAATACAATAAAATATAGAATGAATGTTTTGACCATTCAGTAATAAATAAAATGCATTAACACTGATATTTGCAAATAAATCATTATTTTGCCAAGCAATGTAATTCACCAGTAGCATATGGTCAACAAGCAACAGCCGAAGAATATAGAATAACTTATATATCAAGCATTTTACAACAGCTCAGCCAATCAGAACTCTTTGTGCTTTACAGGACAGATCCTCAAACAGATGTCAATGATGCAAACATCCATAAATATGTGACTTATGGTGTATTTTCAGATTAACTTCAGTTCCCATTTTTGTTGGGTTTTCTAAGAAGTCACTCCCACCGCTTCCACTCTAACACTGAGTCACAAACCTCCATCTATCCACTACTGTAACAAATTAAAAGTCCCAAATTACAATTTTAAAGCAACGTACTGCACTCAATTTTTAAAGTTCATTCAACTCTTAATTTAGTCAAAAGTTCTTCTAAATCTAAAAATATCTAGTTTTGCATTGTTATACATTATAAAATTTACGTTCAGTAGCACAATTGTCTATGTGTTCACCTGGTGAGTGAAAAACTGAAAGTTAAAACCCCCAAACTAGGAGTGCAACAGGAGGAAATGATGTCATTGTGTGATGAAAAGAGTTCTAGTGCATGTGGAAACTGGATAAGATGCATTTTATTTGCCTAATTAAGTTAGGAGTTAAGAGGTAGGAAAACATTTGACTTAAAAAATCAGTCTGAGTTTTAGGAAATCAAGTTGAATTAACTCAAATATAAATAAAATAAAGTTTTAAGTTGGACTGACATGGCTTTTTTTAAGTTCTGATTGTAAACACTATTTAATGAAGCCTAAACTACATTACAGTGCAAACGAGGTGCTGCAGATTGAATCTCCATCATACAATAAGCCTCATTTAAATGTTTCCAACATTTTGGTAAGTGTTGCTTGTAAGTGCTGTCCGCTTGATTTAGAGCTGACCTCTCCCTCTCTTTAGCTCATATAATTGTATGTGGTTGCAGGCTGTCTGTGGTATAAGGTGTTAAAAGTGATATGATATTTATGACCCATCATCCTGCTCCACCGGCTTTTAAGATACCATCTCCACTCGTATGAGAAAGTTTCAGAACATTTGCTCATTTACACAATGTGCACAGATGCAAATAATGCACGCCTCTGCAGTTATTTTTGATATTTTTTATTCATAACTAACCGTAAATCTAAACCTAGTAAATTCTATAACACAGCCCTAACAACCCAAAAATGGCTTTAAAAATAAACAAATAAATAAATAAATAAATAAATAAATAATGTATATTTTATGTGTATTTTGAGGTACTGTTCATGCCTAACTTTACACTGAAGTGAGTTCTTGTAGAGCAAATACAGAGTCAGACTTGTTTGTTAGCATTTTGACACATTCGTTCATAATGAGTCAAACCTATGATAGAAACACAGCTCTTCCCTTCACAAGAAGCACTTCTGTAGGCATTACTCTTATAACTTCAGAGATTTTGAGTTGAACACTGCAGTCATAACTTTTTCTTGGTTGATTACACAAGCAGTCCACTGACAAGAACAACCAACAAAATTTTACTTTATTGTCTATTCAAGGATGACTTTTAACCTGGGTAAACCTACATTATTATGTACACTACTTAAACCCATCTTTAAAAAACTAAAGAAATTCACCTAAAATTTTGTTTGTTAATGGCAAAGCGATTCCCAAAACACTAAATACAAGGAAGCTTTATTGTCATTCGCATCACATGTAGCACATGAGGTGGAACGAAATTGCATTCCCATGGTCCCAGTTTTACCCAGTGTAACAGCTTAATATAAATATAGATTAAATAAGAAGTATTTGTGGGTATATACAGATATACAAAATGTTCCTAGAATGTCTTTTTATGATATAGTGATATAGTATTCACGAAAAAAAAACAGAAAGAGCCTTCATTAAGGCTTAGTAATGTTA
This sequence comes from Crenuchus spilurus, assembly GCA_036984385.1. Classification (NCBI taxonomy): domain Eukaryota; kingdom Metazoa; phylum Chordata; class Actinopteri; order Characiformes; family Crenuchidae; genus Crenuchus; species Crenuchus spilurus. The sequence continues at coordinate 17,502 of BRDA01001712.1, forward strand.
TTATTCATTCATTATCACATCCGCTTTATCCTTATCAGGGTCGCGGTTAGTTCCCTACCCCCTCACTGGGCGCAGGGCAGGGCATTACATTAATCAACTAAGCCCAAGACAGGGCGCCAGTCCATCGCTGGGTGAACACACACACGCACATACATACACACACATGCACACACATGGACAATTTAGAGTAGCCAGTCCACCTGACCTCCATGTTTTTGGACTGTGGGAGGAAACCAGAGTCCCCGGAGGAAACCCATGCAGACACGGGGAGAACACGGAAACTCCGCTCAGATGTGGACTCGAACCCAAGACCTCAGCGCTGAGAGGTGAACGTGCTAACCACTAAGCATTAATGTTACTTTGAGAACATTTTCGCCTAATGTTTAGAGATAATTGTATATGCACAGTCAGCCCCAACTTAAAACTTTAAGTCAACTTAATGCACTTTGTTAATTCAATTTGAGGTTTTAAAGTAAAGTAAAGTTTTTTAGTTAATATACTTATTTAACTCTGCATTGATAAACATTATAAAATTACTCTTTTGTTCACACAGCACCACTAGACCTCCATGAACTCCATGAACTTACAGACAGCTGTAGCATCACCAGGTTTGAACTCTTGAGCTCCTGATCAGGGGATATATATGAAGGCAGCTGCAGCACTCACCCCCACAAAGATGCAGAGTTGAATAAAAGACATAAAACTGCTGTTACAAGATTAAAAGGAAAGTAGGTCTGTTCAGTAGCCTGTGAAGGTCTGTGATCCAAACCCCAAAACCAGGAGCCCAAAGAGAACAAAATGATGTCATTGTGTGATGAAAAGAGTTCTTGCTGGTGTGGAAATTGGATGAAAATGTGTTAAGATAAGATTTATTAGTCCTGCCACAGAGAAATTCAGTGTTTACAGCAGCAAAGGTACAGTAGGGTAGTCATTAGTAAAAAAGAGGAAATAATGTTCAGTATATAAAAAGTTTGTATATATAAAGTTATAAAAAGGGCAAACTTTGTAGAATAAGTAAAATACAATGCACATTATAACTGCACTGAGAAACATATTTGCACATCAAGAAGTTATTGTACATTGTGAGTTGACCAAATCAAAAAGTTTGAGTTGTTGAAGCTCAAGTTAAGTTAACTCAAAAAAGCAGTGCAGTAATTTGACTTCAAATTTTAAGTTGCGCTGACTTTCATCATTGACTGTTACATTGAGAACATCTCTTCTGAACTTTTCCAGGAAAATTAATGTTAATCAACATGGCTGGGTAGATAGTGCTATATTACAGATTTGGCCACGCCCCCTTTTCTGCACAGACTTCAACCATTGTGTATCCACATTCTCAGTATAACATGCTGAGGAGACACATTTCAAACCTCAGAAATCTTGTTTTAATGGTGATTACACAGATATGTATGGCATTAGACTATTATTATAATTGCTAGCATGCCTCCCCAACCACCTCTAGATCTCAGTTTGACTGGCAGAGCACTCCACTGAGCTCCCCACATCAATAAGACAGTCAGAGCTGGGTTCTGCACAGCCTACACTTTAGAGTCAATCACATTGTATCCTTCTGGCACGTTTTGCCCTGTTGATACACAGCACAGGCACTCCTATGATGTCATTTAAGCAACTGCCATCAATTATTTGTCTGGTAGAACGAAAGCTTTACAGCTGCCCTGCTACAGGCAAAATAATTACAGTTCATTAGGACAGAGATGGTGAGGATGCTTAGATTGTAGAATGCATTCATTGCAAGGATACATATAACAAGCAAGAATATCAATGTCTGAAAATGGCAAAATTCATTAACCTATTCTCTCAGTGGCCATAAATGCCATTTTCGCCCAATATTGGGGGCCATCAATGTTTTATTAATAACTGTGTTGATGTCAATGTGCAAGATCTACCACCCTGATCACATGTGTGCAGCTAGTTAAACTTGATTAACATGTTTATTGTGTTTAGACTGTAAGTGTTTAATGGTGCAGTTGTAGTTGATTGTTTAACATGATCACGGTTGAAGTTTTGTGAGTTTTGTCTCGATCGGCATTGTGAGGAGGTCTGTACAGCTGTAGCCCATGCCCCTCCTCTCACTAACTGACCACACACTCACATCACTGCACACATCACAATTACAAGTGTGAAAATATTTATTAGTTTACAAGTATAAAACATGTTAAACAAGTGAATTTGCCTGACGTTCCCGTCCAGTCCACTAGCGGCAGAACGTGGTTAAGGCCAGAGTAGGGAGGTGATGGACAGCGGGGAGGAGGCTTAGCCATAGTGGGGGAAATGTTCCTCACCTGAACAAATACACATATTTATACAGGCTAAATTGCACTGCTGACGTGTGCACACACACATACACACATGCACACATTCACACACATTAGCATTCATTAGCATTCTGACATATTGTCATTTATGTCGGCCGCTCCAATCCATCAAAATCCAGGCTAGGGCCCCTTCACAAACTTGTGTGACATGCTAACTACATGAGTGGAACTGCTTTCTCTGCCCACATGGCCTCCTGTGCAGTCAAGCATCTTGAATACAGTCACCTCATGCATAAAATACAGTCCTGTGCAAAAGTTAGTGCGCCCTTGGTTAAACTCTACATACTAGTACATCTCCAAAAATGTAAATATTGTGCAAAAAGTTCATGATTGAACTTGAAATATACTGTCATTAATTTTATATAAATTACACTTGTAGTGACATATTTTAGGCCTTTTTAATGTTAATACTGTTTGAATAGTAATGTACTCCAAATGAAATATTCTAATAATTTGAGCTAGAAGCCATGATGATCAACATTAAAACCAAATTTGAGGACACTGATTGGCTAAATTTATGTTGCTACAGTATGTGTGTATCTTGTGTTAGTAGGTCAGTGATGGTCACTAGGGTGCTGCCATGAATGGTGGAAAGTTTTTTGTTTTTATGTTTTTTAAATAAACATGTTTAAAATAATCAATATTTATGTATTTTAAGTCTGAATGTGCTAAACATTTACAGTAACATGTAACAGTATCAGTAACAGTAACATATCAAGTATATTGGGGGGAAATGAGTTTCTTGGTTAATTTTCTCTCTCTTCTGTAGCAACAAAAATATCACCCAGTCAGAGAAGCAGCAGCCAGTCTGTATTGTATATGTTAGTGAAGCAGACTCAGTTGGTAATGTAATGATACATACTGTACTTTCTATCTTTACACATTTACATGTAATGACAGTTTTCATTAACTATTAGTCTTTAATGCCAATTAGTGACTTTTTCACAGAGCACTGCTATCCTGCAGTTTGTCAAAATAATGATGGTTGACAAAACACGTCTTACTGTAAATGTTCAGTTTGCACTACTGTAATGAAGTATGTGGAATTTAGCAGCAGGGTAACTAGCATTAGCATTAGTGTGGCAGAGAGCTTCAACTTCACTCTGGGCCTCCACCCAGGCAACATGGGGCTGAAAAAACACTGCCAGGGTGGAGAGAACAAGAGAAAATAGAGAGAGAGAGAGAGAGAGAGAGAGAGAGAGAGAGAGAGCCCCTCCACGGGCCTGTCTCTCTGCTTATGAAGGCGCCCAGGGCAGGAAGGGCTCCTAATTGCAGCTGAGCTTGGCTGAGGAGAAAGAAAGCAGCTTTTGAAGCTGTACAGGTCCTGCTGTCAGCACCGCTCACCTGCTCCTCAGAGAGCCACAGAGTCGACGGCTACAGAAACTATTTAAGATGCAGAGAAGTTTCAGAAAAGTAGGTTTGTGCATCAGTGTGTGTACAGTGTGTAGTAACAGTGAGCAGATTTGGGGAAAAAAGGGGGAGAGGGGGGTAATTATCAGGGCCCTGGTGGACATGGCAACCCTGACCCTTGCCTCTTAGATTTCCCCACACTCTAATGACTTCACCCCTCCCTCTCTCTTTATCTCTACCCATTTCGAGATCTCTAGTCCTACAGACAAGTCACATACAGCCACACGTTTATTGCTGTGTTGCTTAGAGGAGCACACGTTTGGTTTCTTGGTACATTCCAGTCATTGTTTGCATTTGTTCATTTCCACCAGCAGCATACCTGACATAATGTTATGATGTATTGAATTGGTTTGTCGAAGCATCTACTGTAAACACTGGACTTCATCCAGAAAAGCACATGAAATAGTTAAGCTAACACAGTGATAAAATCAAAATACACCCTTATCTATTGTCTCCCTACCACATTTTATCTATTTGTTTACCCAAAATGTTTCATTTTTATTATTTCTTTATTAGAATTAGAATTATTTTATTATTTCAGTAATTTTAATTAATTCAACCTTATTTTTGTTTTAATTGTCATTTCTATTAACTTTTACATTTTAGTTACAATTTCATTACTTTCAGATTTGTTTATTATTCTTTATGTATTTCTATTTTAAAGTTTTTATTATTTCATACTCAACTGATCCGAGTTATTTTTATTATTATTAAATTTACTACGTTCAACTTATCAATCACTTTTTCTGTATGAACCCAGCTACATTGTAAAGGAGGGTCACCCTCAATGTAATTCGAGTTTAAATAAAGGTGGATTGATTGATTTGTATGCTAAAGTCCCCTACTGGACAGGATGTGAAAGTCAGGCAAATCAACTTGTTTTACATGTTAAATTCTTGTAAACTAATAAATATTTTTCACTCTTGGGGGGGGGGGGCTGGGGGGGCTAGAGCTGTACAGACCTCCTCACAATGACGATCGAGCTAAGACTAAACTCTCTGCTCAACTTCAACTCTGATCATGTTACACAAACAACTACAACTGCCACAATTAAACACACAGTCTAAACACAATAAACATGTTAATCAGGTTAACCAGCTGCTCCCCTGTGTTCAGATTTGTAGATCATGCACTTCACCATCAACTTAATCCATCAATGTTATCTCAATCAAATGACCCCCAAAATTAGACAAATATGGTACTTCTGGCCAATGTGAGAAGGGTTTTGTTTATGATACATGCATCTGCCCAAAAATAGCTGTGTTACAGTACTGCACCTACCACTGTTAAACATAAACATGAATACAGTTCCTGTTGGCTTGGATGTACTGCTCTAAGAATGTTTACTATGTATAGAATGTTTGTTGGGGTTATTAAAACTTTAAAGTTATAGAAAAAGTAAAGAACCTCCCAATGTTGAAGTGAACATCAGTGAAGGTACTTTAAGACATACAATACAAACAACAAATCCAGGTGTTTTTTATGTCATGCAAATGAGCTGAATGCACCAATAAAGTATTATCAGAGTTACTGACATAATTTTTATAAAGAGCTTCATGTACTTGTGCCATCTGTTGTGTAAAGCCGTGTGCAGGTCTGTGTATGTAAACTATAAGCAGCACATACAGCAGATCTCAAAGCTCAAACTCAGTGACTTCAACACAAATGGCCTGGCTGCTGTCCACAGAGAGAGAGAGAGAGAGAGAGAGAGAGAGAGAGAGAGAGAGAGAGAGAGAGAGAGAGAGAGAGAGAGAGAGAGAG
>BRDA01001713.1:0-23506 GCA_036984385.1 Crenuchus spilurus
TCGCATATTTTGGCAATTTTTCTGATACTGTCTTAAAGTTATTGAAGAAAGAATTCCGAATATGCGAATATGAAACCAACTTTACCGCAGTAAAATAATCGGTGATTAGTCGACTATAAAAATAATCGTTTGTGGCAGCCCTACCTCCGAGCATGTTGGCTACCCGTTGGCAGCAATTGGAATAGAGGTGCAGTTTGACTTCACATGCATCAGAGGAGACCTGAGCTAGTCTGCATCCTCCTAGAGTCAGACATTACGAGTAAAATGTGGAGAGTCCACAAGTAGATGGGTCAAAATCCAAGTCTGTAAACATCTGAATCTTATTGGTTGTTTTCACCACTTTTTTAACCCGATTTTCCATCCATTGTACTAGCCAAGCAACCCACCCATTCACTAGGATTCTCCGAATCACCTGTAATGTCTGACTCTAGCAGGTTGAAGACCTCCTCTGATGCATGTGAAGTCAGGCTCCGCCTCTTTTCCAACTGCTGTCGATACGTCATCGCTGGACAGCCAACGTGCACGGAGGAAAGCGCAGCTCTGATACATCAGCTAACAGACACCTGAGCCAGCAGACATTACTATGTAATGATGGGGAGTGAGTGCCATCTATTCACCCAGAGAGAGTACCAGTTTACTCCGCATGACCAGGATTTGGTAGATAATTTTCTGTAAATAACTGCTCTAAATTAGAATATTTTTAACTGTAACTTATTAAAATTATCAGTAGTTTATAGTTTAAACAGAACTTTACATCTCTCGCTGCCTCAGGAGGGCCCACACTATTATCAAGGACAGTACACATCCAGGACACAGGATGTTTGAACTGCTGCCCTCGGGCAGACGCTACAACTTAAAACAAGTTTTTACAACATGGCCATTTCTCTGTTAAACAAAAAACACGTCGTTCATCTGTAGGCAGATCTGCTTTGTTTAATCAGGTTAATCAGAGTTAATAGGATAACTCATAGTTGATTATTTATGTTATGCTCTTTAAAATTGTTTGCTTTTAAATTCTTTTTTAAAATTATTTTATTTTTATTTTATTTATTTATTATTATTATTATTTTTATTAATGCTCTTAATTTTTAGTTTTAATTCTTAATTTCACTTCTTTTTAATTGCACCAAAGGGAGTGTGGGGGGGTCTCTAACCCAATCTCGTTGTACAATTGTACAAGTTCAATGTGCAATGACAATAAAGGTAAAAATATAAAATAAAAATAAAAATGGGGTACGAGCCCCCATTGGAGCACTGAGCTGTTTTGCAGTGGAATTGCATTCTCTACTCCATCCAGTACTTTTGGGATGAGTTGGGGTGTCACGATGGGGGGTCTCTTGTCACTGAGTGCAATCAAATCCTCACAACAATGCTCCAAAAGCCTTTAACAGTAGAGACAATTACCCCAACCAAAGCAGGATCAACTCTTGTAATTCTCTTGACTTGAGAAGAAATGAGTGAGCAGGTGTCCCAATACTTTTGTTCATTGACTGCACAGCCTGTGAATTAAAAACGGAGCCGTCGTAACTTTAATGGCACATATTTATTGATATTATCATTGTACTGAACATATACAGTGACGGTACATCAGTGAACATCTCCTTTAAGTATTTCTGCCCCAGAGGTCACCCTGTTAAGCTAAAGGACATGATAATAATAACTCTGTCATAAGAGAAAGACGAGTGCTGACGTGCAGCGTGTTTGGAATCATAACTGAATAAATAAAATTCACTAAAAGCTGGAGTTGTGCATTAAAAGTGCTGTTAAACTCGCAGGAAAGCTTTTTAATATGTCCTGCTCGTCTGTTGCCCTGCCAGGAGAGTTCGTTTTGCTCTGTAGGCTGGCCAGAGGTCCAGAATACTGAACCAGCAAGCAAGAGGCATCAGATACTGAGACAGAGACCTCAGAGTGAGGAGCTGCAGCTAAAGATGATGCTGCTGAGTGCAGCAAATAACGATCTCTGAACTCTGTGAAATTGAGTTGTAGTAACATCTAATGCCATTATAATCAACAAGACCTTACCTCCTCGTCAATCGGTGGCCAATGTGGGGAAGCCATGGGTTAAATACTGGCTCCACATACACTCAGTGGCCAGTTCATTAGGTACACACACCTTGCATCTCCACTTGTCCGTTTCAGCTCCAGTGACCCAGTACGTGCACTATGTGCTAACAGTAGTACATCTGTTTTGCTGTATACTTTCTTTCCCGCTGGTCAGGACCCCCGCAGAGGGTCATTCTCAGTGACACTGATGTGTGTCAGTGTGTGATGTACTGGTACTACAGTCTGTAATTGTAACTACAAAGTGCACATATATAGTCAGTGGAGCTAATATGGACAATGTATGGATGCCCACCAGGGTTAGTAATGGGACCAGGATGCATCCGGGCTGTAGACTAGGCCCAGCTGAAAACAAACACTCAGAAAATGTACCCACTCTTAATACAGGTGCCACATATGTTCCTTCAAGTGAAGATCCACGTCAATGGCTGCTTTACAGTAAAGGAGCCGTGTGAGTGAAGAACTATCCTTGGAAAGACCATGAACCAAGTTCTTCAGATCTCGAAAATGTTCTTCACACTCACACATCTCATTTACGGAAAAGGAAAAAGGTTCTTTAAGGAACCAGAAATTTGTGTAGATCTTTGGGCTCATATACAGAACCAGTCCTTCTCATTCAGTGTTTTCTATGTTCCTATGTTCCCATTGTCCTAAATTCACAGAATCATATTTTTCTAGGGTCCAAAGTTCCCAGAGCATATGTTCCCAGTGTTCCCAATATTGCCATCTTCCTATGTTCCCAAAATCGTAAGTTTCCAGGGTCGTAAATTCCCATGGTTCTATGTACCGAGGGTCATATATTTCCAGGGTTCTAAATTCCCAGGTTCTGTTGTTTTGAGGATCCTAAAATCCCAGAGTAATAAGTTCCCAGAGTTCTATGTACCCAAGGTCATATATTGCTAGGGTCCTACGTTCCCCAGATCTTACGTTTCTAGAATTAGGTTTAATTAATTTTTTTACAAAAGAAGTCAGTGTGTACTCATCCTTTTCATATTCTCTTTGTGGTCTCTACTGGATGTTGTTTTTCAATTGTTCTACAATTCCAGACATTTGTTAAGTTCCCTCAAGAGTAGGCTTATTAGGGGCCCTGAGTGGCTCAGCAGGCTAAGATGTTGACACTATGACCAGAGGATCGCGATGTCGAATCCCGGTCATGCTGTTTACCATCAACAGCCGGGACCAAGAGAGCAAATATTGGCAGTGCTCTCTCTCACTATCACTCTCACATTGCAATGTCCGCTGACTCAGGCATCTGATTGGTCCATTCGGAGCTGGGAATTCCTGCGCTTTCCTCCAAGCGTGTTGGCTCCCCAGTTACGGTGTATCAGCGGTAGTTTAAAAAGAGGCGGTGACTGTATCACACGCAACGGAGGAATCTTGTGCTTGTCTTCACTCTCCTAGAGTCAGGGACAGTGCAAAGTGATGGGGAGAGCCCCCTAGTGGATGGGATGGGTTATTTGGTGACTACCACATTTGGAAGGGGAGAAAATTGGCCAAAATTTCATTGTGAAATTCATTGTGTTTCAAATAAATCGGGGAGACACGGGACCCTGGGAACTTGGATGAACTTAATCAAACACGAGTAATTGCTAAAGTTAACCAGCTAAGTAGATATCAATGACCCTCCTGATTACAACAACATTGGATTTCAGACATTGGAGACTAGTTTACCTTCAAGGTTAAAGTGGGATGTGGTTTTATCTGGACATTATTTGGACGAGACGAGTGTAAATAGGTTCATTGTGATTGCTTAGACAGACTCTGAAAGTGGCTCAGCTAAAGAGAAGATGGTAGTGAAAGAAAGCCTCAGGGTGTGGGACAGTGTAAGAGCTTTTATAGGCAGGGGGATTTACTACATGTGCTAAAACGAGTGTGGCACCAGACACACACTCGAAAAGTCAGTGTTCTTTAGTTTTTTGTACACACTGAGAACCAGCTCAAGGTCGAGCAGGAGGTCAGAGTTTTAGGAAGGTCAAGGATCAATCTCCTCAGGGCTGACGGTGAGAATGATGTCCTCGTTTCCCCGCCGGACCACCGTCCTGAGGGTGTCGTCCTTCTTGATGGCCGCACTGACATCGCTGGCTGAGGTGATTCTCTGGCCGTTGATGCTGATGATGACATCGCTCTCCTGCAGACCACCACTGTGAAGAAAAGAAGCACTTTAGCGAATGTACACTCACTGTTCACCCTGCTAAAGGATGTAGCATTTGTGTTAGCCATCTTCCAGCCCAGTACGTTAGGCAAGGATGTTCAGATTACGTCAGAAACAAAAACATTTTCATTATGCTAGAACTTCTAGGCTTTAACCCTTGGGAATCTTGGTCTATTTGGGCTATTTCTTTTAGCATAGCATCACCTGTATGGTAATAATGTTATGCTTTGACAAACTTTATTAACCCCCCAGAGTCTGAGGGTATTTCAGACACTTTGATGTAGTTTGACATGCCCTGACATTTTATAAATTACACACAGCTATAATTATTTTCCCCAAAGTGTTACACAGGCTTTAGTTCAGCACAAACTCCGCAACAACAGTGTCAAAACAGTAAGAGTGTCATAAATCTATATTCTGATTAAATCTGCTCTAAACTTAGACTTTCCAAAAACCTGTTTTCAGATGTGCAAATATATTGTGAAAACACTAAACATTTCTAGCCAAGACTTTTGACCTCAGAACTGAATAAACAGGTGTTGGCTACACACTGCTCATTACAGGTTTTGCACATTGTATGTGGTTTTATTTCTAAAGCTTAACTAATGTGAGGTGACACTCTGTTTTCCTCAGCCACTAACCCTACATTGAATATTCATGAGATAGGTGTGAACACTCAGATGAGAGGTCTTTGTTCAGGTGAGCGCTCTTTGTTTATAGAGACCAAATGGGTATTTTTACACATTTCTCGGCTGCTAATCCTCCACTTGCATGTGCGGAATTACCATATTGTTAACATATGAATGGCAGATCGCATGAATGAAAATGAAAAAAGACTCTGAAAATCTGTTCCTGGTTATTTGTACTTCTCTCACAAGAATCTAAAAATATAGTTTGATTCAAGCTATATACAGTAGATATTTGAAAAGTAGACACTTTAAGGATTAGTTTTGTTTCTCGTAGATATATGTTTTTGCGGAATTTCAATTTTATCTTATTGGAGTCAAGCGCAGACTCCAGAGAGTCCAGTTTATTCCTTGTGGTTTGGCTACAAAGCTGCTGGTTTGCATTCAGTCAAGAAAATACTACATGTCTGACCTCTAGTGCATGTTTTTTAGCCTAACACTTCTACCGATTGGTAGAGATGGCACAATCACATTATGTTAAGTTCAACACTTTTAATAAGATATAGTAACTGCTCTACCAAATGGTTGATGAACATGTGATGGTAAAAACTAAAATCAAATGAAGCAAATATACATCTACTTACAACAAAAAATAGGATTTTTTGTCCACTTGGGGGCAATGTTGGCTGCATTGTGTGGCTTCCTTGCCGGCATCTCGTCCCTCGTTATTTTCACAGATGTGTAAATATGATTTTTATATCAAACTTAAATGATCATATCTCTGATCAATCAACATCAAACTAAACGAGCGTAGACTTTCAAGACCCAGCTTTTAATGGAAGTTGATGGCAATACTGAACATGACACCCTCACCATCAGCTTTTGAAGGCTACACAATGTATACTTCAATTTGTCTTGTTCCCCTATGCTGTGTTCTAGACTGCCACAGACTTCATCTTTACCTCTGATCTTTTTCAGGATTTCAAACCATTTTTCATCCAGATCATTAACTAACCACATATAACCATTTGCAGATGACGTCCCTTGTTATGTGGTGTAAGAAAGCCAACCCGCTGTATCATGTAGTCCTTTATACAACCCAAACTAGTAAGTGACCACAGCTTCTTCCAAAAGAAGTGGTCACAGCCACCACCCATAAGACCTTTCCCACCAGATATTCAAAGAGGGGTCAAGCCCACGGGCAGTGATATGCCAGGACTGACCATTTTTGTCTTTCTGGGAAAGGCTGACCACTATTACGTGGGAAGTGCACACTGATAGGACTTTCTTAGAAAAACTGAAATAGTATCTGATGTGTCCCAGTTTGGTTACAGAGGAGAATGAATGAGTATAAACAATATTATAATTAATAAGATATTATTTTAAAAAATAAGTTAAAGGTAAATTTCACATTTCCAAATTTCTGCTGATTAAAGACTACAAGAGTAAACAACGTCATTCAGACTGATTTGATGGGAGAATCAGAATTGTTCACAGTGGTGGTGATAGGAACCAGACGTCTGAGGCTACTGAAGATTCTGATTTTTTCATTTCACATTCATGTCTGTATCTGTTTTAGTGTCAACTAAGGCTGAATCTGCTACACAGTGCACTATAGAAGTCATAAACTATGCTTTCTACACCCAGAATAGTGTCTAATAGTGATCTGTGTATACATTACCCATTTTGTTTGTCATTGTTTGGGTGCAGAAAGCTACTATATTCATGTTTATGCTGTAAGTAGAGCCATTTAGCTCATGCAATTAGGATGTTCATTATTAGAGTGAGAACAAGGATAAGTGCATTGTGGGTGAGCATGTGTGTTATTTATACCGGTACTTTCTGAAATGGCTGTTTGTCCCCACCACTTAATGAAAGTGCTCACTCCTTTGTTTACCGTTTTGTTTCACACTGGACTGTTTTTGCTGCAGCACCGTTTTGACGATCAACAAGAGACTCTCCTGCTCCGTCATGTTGAGGTCTCTGATTGATTTGTTTTTCCACCTTTGTGACCTGTAATTCCATTGAAAAACTGAAATGGCTTCAATCAGTCAAAATCAAAGTTTTGGAATGGCACAGAGCCCAGATCTGAATCCAAATGAAAATCTGTGAGTTGACCTGAAGAGGGATGTACACAGGAACCTGACAGATTTGCAGAGCTTTTGCAAGGCAGAGTGGGCAATGATTGCCAGTCAAAATGTGCCATGCCTGGGACATCTTCAGTCTATTTTTCATTGGAATTGTACAGATTACATATCACATTTAAAGTGGGAAAAGGTTTTAAATTTTGGTTTTAAATCACAAAAACCTGGTATTTTAACAGGGGTGCCCAAACTTTTGCATGCCACTGTATGTGTGCAGTTGGAAAAAACACATTAATTCCAAGCTGGATATTCTTTTGTCATTCTAGATTTTCCAAGTGTCTAAAATACCAGCTTCAATCTGGGTATCTGGTTTCTAGTGTATGTGTATTTGTTGGCCTATCCAAGTAGTCTCTGAGAAACTTAAACAAATGGAAAACGTGTTGCAACCATTTACATTGGCCTCATAGTACAGATTCCACTGTATTGTGATCTAGCCTACAGCAAACATCTCTCATCTTTATCACTGATCTTTTCAGGGTTTCAAGCTATTTTCATCCACAGCAATGGACCACATATAACCATTGGCAGATGTTTCTTGTTATGTGGTGTAAGAAAGCCAACCCACTGTATCATGTAGTCCTTTGTACCAGTCACAGTTCTGTCCAAAAAGAGGTGGTCACCTCCACCACCCATAAGCCATTTTCTTTTGATTATTTCACTATTATGGCTCATTCTGGCCATTAAGGTTATACATCTACAAAAACTGATTCAGAACAACATATCAAAGTGACTTCAGTCAGGTCCTGCCTGGGGATCGAACTGGTGAACTTTTGCTAACAGGATGAGATCCCTAACCACCAGGGCATGACTGCCCACATCAATCTGAAAACATCAGATTTGGTTCACATTCATGCAAAATAATGATTTATTTTGCCACTTCAAGCTGGTAAACATGATTGATGGATTGATGGATGGATGGATGGATGGATGGATTGATTGATTGATGGATTGATTGATTGATTGATGGATTGATGAATCGATGGACCGATAGCAAGTAAGTACTAAGCCAAATAGTACTAAAATTTATTTTTACATACTTTAACATTATTTTACTACCATCACTAGTACATTGAAAAAATTAGAATATGTGTGTTGGTTCGATGGTTGTTTTAGATCATGAAATAAAAATGGCTATATTGGCTCCCATCACTACTACTGTACAGAAAAGACAGCTCAGTACAGTTTCCAATTTCACATCAAAACAAATGGATGACTTACGGGCACTTGTTTACATCTCAACAAATTCAGTACAATTCCCCTTTTAGTGTGGTGATAACTCGTTAGCGATAAGCTCGCTAGGCAATGAAAGGTTCAGTATAGTGTATTATTTCTTGTAACTTACACTTCTGCTGGCGTTTTGGGAATGACCTCAATGACGTACGCTCCTGAGGTGACATCCGGGAAGTCGGACTGCCTTTCCTTGAGCTCCTTAGCAAGGCTATGAGAGAAAGCGACAATCTAGACATTTCCAAAACAGCACTGATGGTGGTATTATTTTAGATGTTCAGGAGTTTGACGGTAACTCACGTTGGGGTGAGGGTCATCATTCTCACGCCAATATACTTCTTCTTTGTGGCGATTTTTCCTGCAGAAAAACACACAAATGTGTCAATGTGATCAATGAAAGAGTTTATTTTGGTGGGTACTTCTTTCACATTTGATCAGTGAGCACCTTTTCTAGGTTTAGAATGACTGTCAGCCACCTTCCACCCCACATGTTAAAGTAGAAAGGTTCAATGCAACTGAATCAAAGCAACCAGGAGGAGTGTCTGACAGAGTATAAATCACTACTTGTGGGCACACTGCACACATTTGTGCATGCTTTCACTTTGTCAACTCAATACCTACTGCGGCAACAGGTTTTGGAGACAGGGCTGGAGCGCAGTGGAGAAAGAGGGGGAGGGACCAACAGATGGGGCTGCCTGCTACTGTCTACTAACCATTTTCACTACATGCTCGTCTAGTTTTAAAGAATACTGCTGTGTAAAACTCCACCAGAAGCCCATTACAGGTCCATCCTCTCAAGAACAGTAGACCTTCTAATCTAGAATGCCCAGCATCATAGGGCATAACAGTGCAAGCAGGCAAGACTCAAAAGCAAAACCCACCTTTTGCCAGCCGATCATGTGACTCGGTCAGAAACTGCCGGATTTTGTCAGAAGGAATGGCAAAGGAGATCCCAGCGGTCACCTTCAGAGTATTAATTCCTATCACCTCTCCATCCTAAACACCAAATATACAAAATGACTCATCATCTGTATAAACAACTCTTGGTAGACATACACCATTACACCAGCCCTTCAGGAGCTGTCTGATCCTGAAGCTCAATGTGATAGCTATGCTATCAGCTTAAGGCTTGAAGGAAACCAGAACTTACCAGGTTGACCAGGGGTCCTCCTGAATTGCCATACTGAGAAAAGAAACGGGAGTTTAGCTGATGTTATGTAAGCGGTGTCATAGCCTAAACTCAGAGCATTAGCATATTAACCTAAAAAACCATGGCTATTGAATTAGCTTTTCTATTTGGAGAAGGAGACTGAGCTTCAAATACATTCTTCTGACTGTGACAATGTGGAATTTACAGCTTTCTTCCTCATTTATGGTTTGGCTCCCCTCCATACCACAGTCAAGCTACATCCAGACAGTACCAAGCTCACGATGACTGGAATTGTTGAGACTGCCGAAGTCATGGAAAAGCCACTAAGGCTTTGAGTCGTCTTGTATGAATTAGCTAAAACTCACCATTACCAGCTCTTTTGACTTACATTGATGATGGCATCGGTCTGGATGTAGTCCATGTCTGAGTTCCTCAGGCCCAACTCCTTGCCCCCACGCTGGGTTGTGCTGACGATGCCCGTAGTCACTGTGTTCTGGAGGGAGAACGGGCTGCCGATGGCCACCACAAACTCACCCGGTCTTAGGTCAGCTGACCTGCCCAGCAACAGCACTGGAAGCTTCATCTAC
This sequence comes from Crenuchus spilurus, assembly GCA_036984385.1. Classification (NCBI taxonomy): domain Eukaryota; kingdom Metazoa; phylum Chordata; class Actinopteri; order Characiformes; family Crenuchidae; genus Crenuchus; species Crenuchus spilurus. The sequence continues at coordinate 9,948 of BRDA01001713.1, forward strand.
AATAGATGATAATGAGGGATTAAGATTAGGGATCAGGCCTTAAGTCCACGTGAGGCACAACCTTCTTGTACTACAAACAGGACATGAATGGCTTAACATTTGCATTGAAAACTATTACTATCACTATTATGACCACCCCTGGTTTGGAATGGGCATTAAAGATGCCACGTGACATGGTGATACCTGACACTTTCCTCATCGCCCCTTTGAATTATAGAGGTTACCTGGTCCACTGTGGCTCATCAATTACTCTGTACCACTCGTCACTGCCTCCCAGTGGGGCATCACTCATTAGGAAGCACTCAATGTGCAAGAAGTCCATTCTGAGTACACCTTCACTATAGCATCTCTTTCTGACCTTACAGAATCAGAACCCTTCAGTCTCATCTGAAAGATGGATACAGGACAGTGTCCCCATCACTACACTGGGGCAGGACACAGGAATAGCGCCACCAACACCATGTCCAGCCAACACACAAGCTTTTCTTTAGAGGTCTCCCATCCAAATACTAATCAAATCAAATTTATTTATAAATCACTTATATTACAACTGATGTCACAAAGCAGCTTTACAGGGTTAGTAATAACAGACATCATGAATTCCTAATCCCCGGTGAGCAAGCCAACGGCAACAGTGGCAAGGGAAAACTCCCTCAGAGCTGGAGGAAGAAACCTTGGGAGGAACCAGACTCACATGGGGGATCCATCCTCCTCTGGTCTGCTAATTCTAAGTTTGTGATAAATCATAATCATATGATCTTGTTGTAAAGTTCAAGTGAACTGATATGGTGACAGTAGTGGGACAGGAATGAGGATGACAGTGGTAGCAATGATAACGGCCAGAAAGTCCATATGAACTCCAATGTGGGCAGTAGAGTAGGGTATCTGGAGCAGGCCACAGTAGTTGGTTGTAGGTACTAACCAGACCCAGACCTGCTTAGCTTCAGTGGATTTGCATGCTATGTTTCAGGTGTCTGTGTATATTTGTTATTTTGGCCAGATGTCAGTTCCTGCCAATAAAAGTCAACTAAAACTTACAATAAATGGTCTACGCTGGTCATGGTTTTTAAATATGAGAACGTACACAAGAGGAGCTAATTTGATTAGTTAACCGGCCCACTGTGGTGCGTTGGTTAGCTTTGTGCCACCTGTTGGAGTTGTTGTTCCCCTCTGGCATCAATGGCCCGTATAACACCACTGTTACACTCAATGAATGAGACGTCCAGTCTCGGTACACTTTCACTACAGCGGCTCTAGAACATCTCACAAAGTTAGTGAGATACTACCACCTCCATGCTTTTTTATCATGCCCTGTTGGACATCAGTCAGATCACATTCTTTGCCCATGATGATGGCTTTAACTGACTAGTGTGGCACCTGTGACATCCCGGGTCGAGTTCATTCTAAAACAGACGTCATTATTTTGATATGACTGTGTAAGTCATAATAGGCTGATGTCTAGCTATGTGTTACTATGTAGCTTATGCAGTTACTGGTTTTTCCTGTATATAGGCTCCCTATAATTGGGCAAAAATCCCATTGTTTACTTAAGAGTACCAAGAAAAGCTCAAAAAGTGTCCGTTCAAGTATTTGAACATTGTGACTCATCTCGTGTGCGTTTGGTAGAGCTTCTCATCCTGTGTTCAAGACTCCAGATTTTACACAGGAAGAGCCTGCTGTGTGATGGTTAGCAGTAAGTGCATTGCCAGATGGAGAGGGCACGATGGTATTCTTTTCCTGAACGTCAAAACGACAATATGGCAACCAGGTGAACTTGAACAGGATCCACCAGCGAAGCACCAGCATCACCTGACTTTGAATGCCTTTGGTATCGAGTCACTTCTTGATTTGGTGGTTTGAGGTCTGCGGAGGAACGTCAAATCTGTTACACGTGTTCTGCAGCTGGGAAACAGCTTCTCCACCATACGCTGGTAACTTTTAAAGGATAATGATGAAGACATGTGTGTCATCCTCCCTCTCTCCATCTAAGCAACTAACCTTTCTTACAGGACCGCCGTCCCTGGTGCTGAAATATGAGCCTCCTGGAAGTCCTGTGTCTGTCTCTACAACGGATGTGGCCTTCACTCAGTACACCTGCTCAGGCAATCTGTAGCACAACTGTCCCCTAAAAGACACTCTAAAAATGAAGGTTCCACTTGGTTTGTTATTACGGTTACAATAGATTGTTTTTTTTTTTCTTTTATAATTTTTTTTGCCAATTTTCTCTCCTTCCCAATGTGGTAGTCGCCAATTAACCCATCCTGTCCACTAGGGGGCTCTCTCCATCACTTTGTACTGTCCCTGACTCTAGGAGGGTGAAGACAAACACAAGCCTCCTCCGCTGTGTGTGATACAGCCACCACCTCTTTTCAAACTACCGCTGATACACCGTCACTGGGGAACCAACGCGCTCGGAGGAAAACGCAGGATTCCCAGCTCCGAATGGACCAATCAGTAGACGCAATTTTTGCTCTCTTGTGCAGCAGCTGTTGATGGCAAACTCGCGATCCTCTGGTCATAGTGTCAGCGTTTACAATAGACTGTTATACAATTTATATTCACCTGGAGATATCAACACCATTCCTAGTCTGGAATGTTCTGTTCAATTAGTATTGTGCTTGTTTACATCTTTTTGATAGTTTTCTGAAAAACCTCATTCAATTAGGATTTTTTTCCATTAAGAATGAATGGGGTGGAAAAGGACACGTCCACATAGAAATTGTTTCTCATAGCAGACCTTCGAGCACAAATTCAGCGTTGTTCTCACCCGCACTCATCTGTTTTCTTTTCCCCCATCCCTTTCATCCCTATAAGCAGTCTGTGTAATTTAGAGAAGAAAGTGCACTTTTCTAGTTGAAACTACTGACCAATTATGAAAAAAGATAACATAACATTGCAATTACAGCACCAGTCACAAGTTTGGAAACAGCTTCTGGTCAATCAGTGGTTTTTCATTATTTAAAAATGTTCTACATTGTAGATTAATACTAAAGTCATCTAAACTAGGAAGAAATATGTAATTATTTAGTAAACAAACAAGTAAACAAACCAGAATATATATTACATTCTTCACAGTAGGCTCCTCTTACTTAGATGCAGCTTTATTGGCATTTTCTCAGTCAGCTTTATGAGGTAGTCACCTGGAATGGCTTTCAGTTAACAGCTGTGTCTGGTCAAGAGTTCATGACTTGCATTTCTTGCCTCTTAATGTGTTTGAGACATCAGTTGTGTGTCTACTTTGAAGTAAAATCTAAAACATGTTTTGGTTTGTTTACACTTTTAAGTTTACTACATGATTCCTTATGTGTTCACTCACAGTCTGGATGACTTCAGTGTTTATTTATAATGTAGGAAAGAAAATTAATAATTAAACGAGAAGGTGTCCAAACGTTTGACTGGTCCTGTATAAGTTTTGTAGGATTTTTTGTTTTTGTAGGATTTTCTGCATTGTTGGGTCTGGCTGCTGTTATGTGCTCAGCATCTGTGATCTGTGAAGCTGTAGAAGTGGGACAGGATCCTCAAATCTGAACCAGTTGTGAATTTAAAGGCAGGAGAAGCCAGTTTTTTGGGCTTTGGGTCAAAAATCTGCCAACGCCTCCCTCCCACAATCCCCTCGACAATCTCCTGCACAACCTACAATCATGTTCTTACGTCCACAGAGTGATGGTCCACACCAAATCTGGCGCTGGCTAAATTTAGCCCCACAAATTACACGTCTTTTTCTGAACAATACAATGTAGACTGTAAATATGTAATAACCATCATTTAGTCCGAATCCTGCACCTGTTGTCTTCACATTGTAATGACAGTGTTACTGGGCTTTATTCTTACTTGTGACCATTCATTTCCCTTTTCGCTGAGCTTTTTTTAGGTCTAATTTAATGCCATGCAGATCCTGTCCTGGTGTTGAATGCCAACCCGGTCACAACTGAGCGCAACAATACACCAGCCTGACCTCCCAATCAATACAACAGCCAGCAGTGCAACCCTAACCCTTTAACCCAGGCCTATTACTGCTTTATTATTCACTTACATTTAGTAACGTCTATAAACCTTTACACTATGTTAAAAGGATTAGGACACCTTTCATTGTTTCTCCCAAAATCAAGGGTATTCATAGGTGTTTTGATGGAGCAACTGCCTCTACTGTTGAGGGTATGCTTTACTACTACACTCTATAGCATTGCTGTGTGGATTTGATTGTATTTAATGTTCTTTTTTCTACTTATTTATCTTTCTATTTCTTAATCTGTACTGATCATAGTGTATGAAATATATCAATAAATGTCTTATATATCTACACCTGGCATTAGGGTTATGACTAGTCTTATTCTATTGGCTGTACTTCTCTACAGGGACTAGACAAGCTGTGCATTTATACGTCTGTGTCAGCGGCGCTGAATTAATGTTATTTAATTTAATTTACACAACCTGCCCGAGTACCAAACCAGCAACCTTCCGATAACAAGACCAGATCACTATCTACCAGGTCACGGCTGCCCCTAATTGGTCAGAAAGTCAAATAAACATGGCAGTTTCAAGGAATTAGGATTTTCTTCATTTGGTGCCAGTTTTACAGGGTTAAAGAGTTATAAGAAGAAAGAAGAGCAACATACCACACCCGGACTGGTGTGGACGGTCACAGTCTTATCATTCTACACATCTTTCATGTCATTCTGCGTGTTTGCTTGCTTTAGCTAATCTCCTGTGACTGTCTTTAATCACGCGGACAGCAGTAAGTGCAGTTTACTGTAGAAGGGAAGAGAGTGCAAATATTGACTTCAATCTCTAAACTGACACATCTGTGCCCAGGGGTGGTCTTACCACGACACTCTTAAAAGAGATGGTTCTTCAATGGTTCTTTAATAAAGATATTATATATAGAATCATGAACACTCAAAGAACCCAAATGATGAAAGAGTTCTCCGATTGATGAGGAATGTGCTGTAGAAGGTTCTATATTAAAAGCTGTTGAAAATGTATCTATACATCTGACTTGAGATCGTAGCTACCCTTTTGGGAGCTATATAGAACCATTTTCAAAAAGGTTCTGTATAGAACCATCTACAACACTTTCCTCATCAATCTAAAGAACCCTTTCACCAACCCTTTATCAATGTGATGGGTTCTTTCAGTGTACACGGTTCGATATAGAACCTTTTTCTTTACTAAAGAACCCTTGAAGAACCATTTTTAAGAGTGTAGGGAAAGGTATGCAGCAACTCAGACCCCTCTGAGACAGGGGCCCCATGAAAATATAATACAGTGGTACCTTGAGATATGAGTGTAATTTGTTCTGTAACGGAGCTCGTAAGTCAGTCAACTCGTATATCAAATTTCTCCCATTTTAAATAACTGAAATAGATTTAATCCGTTCCAGCCCTGTGAAACATCCCCAAACCATCCTAAATGATGGACAAAAAGACATGTTTTGAATTAAGAAACACACATATACACTTTACCAATGCATAATAAAATATTTACATTTCAGATTTCAATAAATATTAGTGTAAAATCATTTTTGGGGAATTTTCGTTGTAGCATTTTAAACTCGCGGGGAATTCGATGTGCGCGGTACTGTGTAGATGTGTAGTGCGCGCTGTACAGTAAAATCTCTCTTCTCCCATTTCACTTCAGCATCCGACTGCTGCCAAGAAATTCAGCAACTGGAGAATGGGATGCCATGGTTCATTCTTTGCAGTTCAGTACAAAACAATTTCCACAGAAGTCGAAGATGTTCAGGGCTGGCGCACGAAGCCGGATGATTGGCTGAGAAAGGCTGTGTCTTCCTTCCACGCGAAATAATATTAACAGTATTTAACATAATTACTGTATGTATGTTATTAAAATTAAATAGGTTTAAGGGTTTAAAACATTTTTACTATCAAATTTTTTTCAAAAAAAAGGAGTACAGCGCAGGAGATTGGACTTGATTCTGTGGGTAACACGAGATGCAGGTGTTGTGCTGCATACTGGACCTATGCACGCAGTACAGTAAAATCTCTCTTCTTCCATTTCATTTCAGCATCCAACTGCTGCCAAGAAATTCAGCAACTGAAGAATTGGGATGCCATGGTTTGTTCTTTGCAGAACCATTTTTACTATTGATTGTTTTTCAAAAAGTATGCAAAAACGAGTACAGCGCACGAGATTGTACTTGATTCTGAGGGTCACACGTGAGAAAGAATGAGATGCAGGTGTTGTGCTGCCCATACTGGACCTTTGCATCAACTAGCAGCAGCCACTCTTATCTTGGAATTTCGCTCGGATCTCAAACAAATGTACGGAGTTGCAGCTCGTATCTTAAAAAAATTTGTATATTGGTCTGCTCGTATCCCAAGGTACCACTGTACTAAATATTAAATAACCTATTAATATGTTAATTAATTAATTTAAAAAATAATGAATATGAAAATTAATTGTTTCCACCCACACTGAGCAGAGTGCGGCAAAGGCTCTGCCAATGATAAACAAAGATAGTGTTAATGTTAATTAACTCTGCTCTCAGCTCTGACTGTCCAACACCTATCCCATCATGCATCATTAACGGGAAAAGTGTCTTTAGGTTCTGCACAATTAAGTGTGGAATTGAAAATTCCAGTAAGATGCTGGCAAATAAGATGTTTTCAGGAAATCTGTCTGTTTCTTCCCAAAATGCTGCAACTTAATACATTCTGTAGATTTGTTCTGTAGACTTGAAGATAACAAATTAAATTGATTCAAGAAATTTGAGTTGGATTCCTGGACCATGACTAAGGACTGAGCACCATTACGATTGTAAATCTTCAATTAAAAAGAACATAGAGTTCATAACCCTGAGCAGGAAACGGGCCAGATATATTTGATCTATTAGAGGAATCATATTTCACCTCAACAGCAGCTTCAGGCTTGAGATAAAGTGTCTAAATTTACGTGCAGTGAAGTCAGCAATTAAAATGTGATTCATTGAAATGGACGTCTTCTGTTTAACATACTCAAAGCAATGTAATATTAAGCAACTATGAACAGTATAGAAATCCCTGTGCACTTAAACTTTTGACTGATGCTGTATTTGTGAAGAAAATCTTGGAACTGAGGTTAGGAATATGTGCTTCACTCTTGGAATCGTTTTCAGGCAACTTCCTAAAAATACACTCCAAAATAAAGCCTCGTAAATGTTTTTACTCTGCACAGCACTTAGTAAACAACTATAAAACAAACCCGACCTACAGCAACAGGCTTGTTGTTGTTTCTACAGGTGGTGCAGAGTCGAGAGAAGACCTCCCTGTGGCAAGATGGGGCAAGTATGCATTGCCCTCCATTGGGAATTATACGTGTCAATCACTTCTGCCTTCGCCTGAAGATAACATGACTCAGGTTGGAAGTGTTTTCCCACTTGTGTAACTGCGGATGGGAAAAGTGGGCCAGTGGGGAAAGAGGCAAAGAAAGGGGAGCCAAGTGACTTATGCAAGTTCATGTTTACTTTGGCTTCTTTGTAGGAGCCAAGAAGGCCAAGATCTTGACAGTTCAATGAAAGGGGTTGAGAAGACCTCTATCCTCAGTGATTCACAGGTTCCTCTCAGACGTGTACAGTCATAGTCCAGCAGACTTCTCTAAACACGGGACAGAGGAGTAAACACTGAGCTTGTTAAAGACTTGCGTGTTGAGTACACTTCAGTGTGTAAGAATTCAGTGAGAAAGAAATTGATCCCAAATGTTCTTTTTGGAAACTCATCAAACTGCCATGTTCTGCCAACAAAAGGGGTCAATAACTGGCCGCTTGTTTCTCAGAAAAAAAGTCATTCAGGGTTGAGGTTTCCGAAGTCACATTCACCCTGATTTGGATCAACACTTCTCAGTCAAGGGTATGTCTAAAGGGGTGACATGGCATGGCATCACTACCTCCCCAAAATATTATAATACCATTGGGTTAGAGTACTGTCAAGCTAACCATGTGCTGTCAATTGCCCAAATAATGATGCTTCACAGGTAACAGCTTCAGAAGATCCCAAGCATTTTGCGACTAAGTTAAAGTAACATAACTGCATTATCCTAGTGAACAGATGTTTTCCAGTGTTACTCAGCAGGAGAGGTACAAACCCACCAACCAAACTCCAGTGCCTGGTTCTTGGTCTTCCTTATTCCCAAATCTTTGTTTTCCCCATGTTTGATAGTTGGTCCTCCCATGCCTGATTTTTGGTTCTTCCCATGCCTGACTCTTGGTTCTCCCTGTGCCTGAATCTTGGTCCCCCGCCATGCCTGATTCTTGGTCCCCCCATGCCTGATTCTTGGTCCCCCCCATGCCTGATTCTTGGTCCCCCAGGCCTGATTCTTGGTTCTCCCCATGTCTGATTCTTGGTCCCCCCATGCCTGATTCTTGGTCCCCCAGGCCTGATTCTTGGTTCTCCCCATGTCTGATTCTTGGTCCCCCTATGCCTGATTCTTGGTCCTCCCCATGTCTGATTTTTGGTCCCCCCATGCCTGATTCTTGGTCCCCCCATGCCTGATTCTTGGTCCTCCCCATGCCTGATTCTTGGTTCTCCCCATGCCTGATTCTTGGTTCTCCCCATGCCTGATTCTTGGTCCACCCATGCTACCTCATGATAGAAACCCCAGAGTCGCCCCTGTTCTCAGATGGATGTTATGTGTAATAATTACCAAACAGGAGAGATTGTTTTTGCCAAGCCCAACAATGACCTAAGTATCTCTCTCTGCTCTTGTAATATGAGCAAAGCACCACTCCTGTTCTTTTGATAGATGCCAATGCAGCAAAAATTCTCCCTGTGGCCTGTGGAGCATGTGATTACAGTTGGGGTATAACCCGAGCCAGCCTAAAACCCACAAAGACCCTACCATTTAATCCTTAAACACATTCCATTAATAAAGCCTGAAGGACAGAGTGAATGCTTTCAATATTATTATTAATTGCATGGTTTTATGGGACTGCATTTTATGGCTCAAAAAATGTATACAGCTTGTGAAAGCATATAAGAAAATGGCATTGTCATTGTGGACACATCTCTTGATAGTCTGCCCTCAAACTCAAACTGCATGTTACTTTTTCCAGCCTCAAAACAAAAGTACATTCTGATCAATCAGCTGAAGACTAAATCTTGATAGAGTTCCTCTGGTTGCATTTTTTAGTTTGTATTTATGAGAGAAACATTCGGAGATCCATGCTCTATTCCCTTGCTGCTGTTTACCCAGTGTGTATTTACCTACACCACTGTGTGGAAGGAGGATCCTGGAGTAGAAGGAGACACTGTCTACAGTCGCACAGAACTGAGTTAAGACTACAGTCATACATCAATATATTAGAACATCATGAAAAAGTACAGTTTTGTCCCTAATTTAATTCAAAAGTTAAAATATTTTAGATTCATAAATGTACCATATTTCAAGTCTTTTTTCAATTTAATGTTGATCATTAAAATAAGAAATCCAGTACAAAATCAGGACTACATGACTACATTTTTCTAGTTCCTGACTGTACACATGAACAAGAGTATAAAGTTACAACTAGTTAGTTTATATTAAACACTCCTTTAACAATCAGAATTATGCTTTTCCTCACCAACAAAACACAGATTCACCAGCACAGTTACAGTTTGGTGATGAAATGGTAGAGGACAACAAACTACAAGCACAACCTTTACTAAACTGCACTTGTTATGATGAAGCCAGAATACAGTCGCTTAGCTTTGTGTTTGTGCTCCGTGCTGCAGCGTTAGGGAGCGTCTCACAATTAGCAGAAGAAATGTGAAGTGTTTCAGTGTCTGTAGACACTTATTATTTATTATTTATTTATAAAATATTAGTAATAATGTCACATACATGCATCTTCATACATATTCATATATTATTGTCTTTGTTTTATATACAAATATAACAGAATAATCAATTAAACTCATGTTATTAAACCTAATGATGTCAAACCAGCTTATTAACATAAAGACATTCAGTCCTGACTGACTACAAGACTTATTTTACTCATTTATAATCATTTATAGAAATTAAGAACTGTTCAGTATTCTGACAAATTATTAATTTTCTTCCGTGTCAGCCAAAAAATATTCATTTTGTTGCATCGCCGGTTTGTTGCCATCTAATGAGACATCTACAAGAAGATTTCAAATTGGACAGTGGCCCCAAGCTTTATGCCAACTTAAAAACTCTAACATTCTACACAGTTGGTGGACCTGGTGAACTTGTTGGATCTCCAGGAGGAGGACTTGACTAAGTATCTAGATGAATAAGTTCTTCTCAATGTACTGTATACATCCTCTGTCCAACTCCTGCATCACTAGAACTAAATAAACACTTATAAACACTGTGTTTATTAACAAAAATGGTGTCTGCAGGTGTGCCAAATGCAAAACAAGTCATTCCTCTGACCAAACATGAGTCACAAGAGCTTTTGAAACTGCTGACAAAGGCTGAAGTTAAACATCATTTTTAAACCAAAAGAGTTCCCTTCCAACCCTTTCATAAGACCACCACAAATTACAAAGCGAGTATCATGTCGGCCACTGTTTGTTTGTGTAAACTGTGTTCCACCAACACTGAGCTGCTAATGGCTAACGTGAGCCACATCAATCTGTTGGACCTACCGACAGGAGAGCAGAGGGGCACTGGGGTTTAGGGATATGATTAAGTGCTTAAGCTTTCCCAAACACAGCAGAGAACGGGAGTGAGTCAGCCCTGCGGGAATTCACTCATGTTGCTAAAGGATGGAGGCACAGGCTCCAGTGGTGGAGATTATTTTGCAAGTACGTGGAAAGTAAGATACTCTGCAAATTCACTGTGGGTTTCTTTTTTAATCAATAGCTTAAAAAGATTGTTTTGATAGGTACAGTAAAGAGAAAAATGTTCAGATTACAGAAGGTAGACCAACTAGACCAACCAGAACAAAGTTGCCAATTAAGTAACAGCAAGTAACAGTTTCTGCCAAAGAAGCTAATATGAAGACTTATAATCAACCAAGACATGTATCTACAAATAATCATCATATAAACCAAGTAGCTCTGAATATTAATTAAAGTTGGCTAACATGGGTGTAATATGGAATATTTGTTGGTTGTGTTTGGCCATGATGATGGAATTCCATTCCCTTGGGTGAGTATCAGATAATAAGCCCCCCGGTTATGTTGTACTGATCAGGGCCGGCGCTCCACATACGCAGACTACGCACTACCTCACCACCTAAAACGTTGCTGCGCAACCCAACCCAAAATGAGCATTTGAATCATGCAAAAAAATATTTTTCACACATGCACCTGCCCGCCGAACAGTGGCCTGGCCCAGTGGGCTGGAGGGAGGCTAGATGGGGGCACACAAACCATTTGTGCTTAGAGCACCCACATGTCTAGCACCAGCACTGTATAGCTTACTATGTTCAACAGATGGGCTGTACATTGTGTGTCATTGGGACGATTCATTGTCATTTGGCTAATATAACATTTGCTGTTTGGTTATATAATATGTAATGTTTTCAAATGTAACCATTTTTCTCTTTGAACAAAGACAATAGCTGTCCAGACTTCTCCGAGGTTCTATATGGATGTGAAAGCTGGACAGGAAGAACACTGATGACTTTGAACTTCGGTGTTGGAGGGGACCTTGGACAGATAAATGGATCCTGGACCAAAGCTAATCTTTTACTAGAAGTCCAGATAAGCAAACTGAAGATCTTATTTTGAACACATTATGAGAAGAAGCAGTTCATTTGAGAAGGCAGTTGATGGTAAAAGAGGAAGAGGACCACCAATGAGATGGATGGATACAATCAGAGCCATTAAGAAGCCTGAAGGGTCAAAGAAACACCATCCACATCCATGAGTCAGAATTGACTTGACAGACTGAATTGCAGATAGAAGGATGGCAGGGGATGGAAGGAGAATAAACCAGGACAGAAACCATGAATGACGGGATGTGAACCAGCACACTCTCCACTGTGGATTGGAGGACAGGTGAGTGCTTGAAAGTAGAGAGTGATGAGTGAATAGACCCTTACTCCCAACTGGACAGAACAGGATTACAGCTAAGAAACTCTACTAAAAGTAAACAAAAGAAAGAGAAAGAAATAAAAGAAGGAAGAACCTGCCTGGAAGAGCTCCTGTAGAGTGGTTGTTCTACAGCAACTACACTGATAAGGCTGCCTGTAGACATGCCTGTAAATGTATCGGGTTTTTTGTTTATTGTTTTCACAGGCCAAAAATATCAGCCAGTGTAAATTATCTAAAAATGTCATTAATCAATTCTGATTAATTGATCTAACATTAATTCAATTCATCCTGTCGGGGCTGTCTGGAAGTGCAGCTATTTATCTGAGGTGATCTAAGAACCCTTGCTAACAGTGAAGCCCATTCAGTGCTTCTTCCATCCAAGGTCACTCTAAGAACCTCCCAGTAGAGCCGTCTTTTACCATACATAACATGTTTATCAGTACGGAGAACCTCTGTGAGAGTAGGACTGTGTATGACTGTGTAAACACACAGAGTCCCTGAGAGTCAGTCACAGAAACACACAAACAAGAATGCCTGCAAATCTGGAAAGGTGTGTAGTGTGACTAAGGTACTCAGGTCAAGAATCACACAGCTCTGCAATAACACCCACACACAATCCAACACAAACACATACTCAGTTACGTATTCTGACCCAGATCCTGCAAGCCCAAGTCATGGAACTGCAGTAGTAATCATCGCTGCCAAGACTGCATGACTCCTCATCTTTCGCTTGAGCCAGGACAGAGGCCTGCTGAGACCCATCTTCAGCACTGCCACTATGGAAACCAGAGCAGGCTTCGGCATGCCCTGACTCTATCAGCTTTTCCATCTACAAAGGGTTGACTACTGTTCTTCCAGCTGAGATTGACTCGGAACACAAATCCATCCAGGAATTTGCTTGACATCATCTCCCATATTTGTCTGAAGTGAACCATGGTCGTATCCCTGGCAGACTGTTGATACAGCTATCAGACTGAACTAGAGCTAAAGAGAGATAGCTAACAATAGCACAACATGAAGGTTAGCTAATTTTGCCAAAACTGCTACAATTTTGACTTGGAACTCAAATCTGTCCAGTAATTTGCTTGACATTGTTGAGGATCTGCTTTAAACATATAATCAATAGTTTGCTTAATTATCATTGCATTAATTTGTAGTCTAGTCAAGGAATGCATAAGAGCTTCAATTACATATATAGATAAGGCTTCACTTCTTACTTAGGTGATTAAATAATCAGTTAAACATTTAATCATTTTTATATAGAGTTCAGAGGGTTATGATGACCTATTTTGAACCATGCTGACATGTTGTAACCCAGGCGTGAACCGTTTCTTGGAAAAACATGTTTGTGAAGAAAAGATAGAACCTTAAAACCACAAGACGAATAAAGATTTATATTAACAAACGGGAAAAACCTAATTAAGAGGCTTAAGTGTGGAGACGATCTATACGCGAAAGTTAAGGGCTGTATCCGCAGACAGTCCACAGAACACCAAAATTCCAAGATAGAAAAGAAGTGTTTGTACAAAAAGGTTCTTTGCCAAGTGCGGACCCAATGTTGTACAGTCGTACCAA
>BRDA01001713.1:23516-34385 GCA_036984385.1 Crenuchus spilurus
GGAGAACAATACCGATACATAGGGGTAGAATAGGTTGTTGTGTTTGCGTGTTGTTCTCTCTTGGGTTAACCCAATAAACTGCATTTTGTTTTACTTTGATTCTCCGTGTGGTCTCAATTCCTTTGGATCAACGAACGCGCAGGACAAGGTTTTTTGAGATCGTCCACAACATCATCTTCCAATATTTGTCCAAAGTCAATCTCGTTCATATCTCTGGCAGACTGAATTAGTGCTACAGAGAGCTAGCTAACAATAGCACAGCATGGAGATCGTCAGCTAACAACAGCACAGCATAGAGATTGTTAGCTAACAAAAGCACAACATGTATGTAGCTAGCTAGCTTTCCCACAATAGTCACAATTTTAACTTGGAACTCAAATCCATCCACAAATTTGCTTGACATCATTCTCCAAATTTGTCTGAAGTGAACCGTGGTCATATCTCTGGTAGACTGTTGATACAGCTATCAGACTGAACTAGAGCTAAAGAGAGCTAGCTAACAATAGCACAACATGGGGACAGTTAGCTAACAATAGCACAATAACATGGAGGTAGTTAGCAAACTTCGCCAAAAGGAACTCAAATCTGTTCAGGAATTTGATTCACATCATCTTCAATATTTGTCCAAAGTGAATCTCGCTCATATCTTTAGTAGTCTTTTGATACTGCTACTATCAGACTGAACTAGTGCTACAGAAAGCTAGTTAACAATAGCACAGCACATATATAGTTAGCTAGATTTACCAAAATAGCTACAATTTTGACTTGGAACTCAAATCTTTCCAGGAATTTGACATCATCTCCCCAATTTATAAAAATCCAATTTTGTTCATATCTCTGGCAGACTGTTGATACAGCTAATACCAGACTGAACTAGTGCTACAGAGAGCTAGCTAACAATAACACAGCATGGAGATCATCAGCTAACAAAAGCACAGCATAGAGATCATCAGCTAACAATAGCACAGCATGTATGTAGCTAGCTAGCTTTGCTATAATAGCCACAATTTTAACTTGGAAGTCAAATCCATTCACAAATTTACTTGGCATCATCTTTCATATTTATGAACCGTGGTCACATCTCTGGCAGATTGTTAATACAGCTACTATCAGATAGGGTGTCCAGACGTCCTCTTTTACCCGGACATGTCCTCTTTTTGAGACTTAAAAAACACGTCCGGGTGGAATTTCACCAACGTCCGGGATTTTCCTTCACAAACTAGTCTCACCGCCGTCACGCCATCTGCACTTCATGAAAACACAGTCGCGCTATCTACACTAAGATTTGTATTTCTACAGCCTGTATTACGGTTGTCGGTTAAAGAGCGCAGCAGAGCCTGCTCGCGTTTTTAAAGCAGTTATACAAACACTAAAAGAAAAGTATTTACAGCTTAATAAACATTATTTACGTAGGACTGAATCTTGAAGAACAATATGTCCTTTATCAATATTATAAGTGTCATTTTTACTGTAAGAATTTGGAGTAATGTAAAATCAATCAAAATGTCAATTCGGATGTATACTGACAATATTTTGAAGGGCTATAAAATGAACTAATCAAATTATCATATAACACCAGTATATTCTTAAAGAACATGCTTTTAACTGTTTATTATTTTTAATAATATGTAATGTATTAATATTTAATTTTCTAATTTTATTATTTTATCATAATAAACCTCATAGTTATTAATATATACATTAATATATATTATTTATATATTATTGATTATTTATATATAGTTATTAATATATATATACAAAAATATAGATCATAATTTGTCAATATTTATTAATAATTATTATTAATCATAATAATAATAATACAATTTATGTTCAAGCAAAAAAAAAAACCCTGCTGAGGAGTCCTCTTTTTTGTCATCTCAGATCTGGGCACTATCAGACTGAACTAAATGAGTTTCCTCCGCAGGGTGTCCGGGCTCTTCCTTAGAGACTTGGTGTAGAGCTGCTGATCCTCCAAGTCAAGAGGAGCCAGATGAGGTGGTTTGGGCACCTGGTTAGGTCGCCTCCTGGATGCCTCCCTGGTGAGGTGTTCCAGGCATGTCCAACTGGGAGGACACACCAGGGAAGACCCAGTACATGCTGGAAAGATTATATCTCTCTGCTGGCCTTGGAATCCTCCAATATGAGCTAGAAGAGGTGGCTGGGGAGAGGAAGGTCTGGTCTACTTAGCTTGGGCTGCTACCCCTGTGACCCAGACTCAGTTGCAGAAGATGATGGATGGATGGATGGAGTTAATTTTAAACAAATTGTGGCATCGGCCAATGTAGCTTTTCTCTATTTAGAGTTACAGAAAATTTCCAATCTTCTCAAATGCTATTCCAAGCCTTTCAGTGAGATCTGCCTTGAGGTTCAGTGGGTTTGCTCAAAATGAAGCTCTGTATGCTTCAGGAGACCTGACTGTAAGCAAAAAGTCATGTGTTGAGCACGTTATGTCAATTTGCTAGGAATAAACAGGTCTCCAAGGTTCAGATAAAGATCTACTAAGGCTTGGAAAGGAACAAGTGGCAGCAAAGAGGCAGTAGGAGTCACTTGTTTATGAAAGCAGGAATCAAGTTTGGTGCAATCACCCTTAATGTGTCTGGAAATGAGTTAGGCCGCCCTAAACAACAAAGTATACGTTGTGGCTTGGAGATGATCCTCGGAAAACAGCTCAGATGGAACGGCCTGAAAAGCCTCCACTGAGCTGGCACAGAGAAATCAAAGCCCATCAATAAAAAGGATGCCCAGACCGCGGATAAATCACGAACAGAGGAGAACAGGAGAAGGTTACGCAACATCTATTATTCAAGGCATGGCAGTGACTAAGCAGCGAGGGAAAGTCAGGGTCTGGGAAGGCCAGGAGGACGAGCAGAAATGTGGCAGGGCTGGCTGCCAAACACACACTGCAGAAATACTGGCAGACACTCAGAGCCAATACACACCGACTGTCAAAACTTTTGGACCGCCTCGCATTTTTTTGAGCATTTCCAAGTAATGTTTACTTTTTTACTGTTGTTTCTTTCAAATAGGAAAATAAATTGGGTATAGTTCATCATTTGACTACTTCTCTTTTGTAAACTGTTGTTAAAAGCACATATTTAAGCTCCTGATTTGTCTACCACTGTTATGGGACCCTTAAACATACTATGGTACTACCCTGGTTGTATGAAGGTATTGCTATAGCAAAACCAACATTCTTTTGGACACTATCATGATGGAAGCACCACAGTACTACAGTGGTAAGACCACTAGGATAAGTTCAGAAAGCAAGCCTGATTTTCAGCCTGTCTAGATTGTATCCAGATTTATTTTTGGTAGTCCAGACAGACAAAAACATCATAAAATCCGTTTTTGCACACATCACCACCGCATCAGTGCTGAGAATGATCCATCTACGCTGTGGGGGTCCTGATCATTAAAGAACAGGAAGAACAAAGTATACAGAGAAACAGATGTACTGTCAGTATGTATTGCACGTATCTGCTCAGTGGAGCTAATCAACTGGACAATGAGTGGAGATACAAGGTCTCTGTACAAGATATGAGTGGATACACATCTGAAGAGGTTTCAGAAGGTCTTAAATTTCGACATCTTCTACTCGGTATATGATCCTGATATGCAGGCTTGGTTCATTACTCTCTAAGCCACATTGCGATACACAGCCAAGAAAAGCATTCCACTGCCCTTTGCTTGCCGTCGGTCTGGGCCGGGACAAAAAAGGAAAGACAACACCACCTAATCCTGAAACACAGCCAATCTCATGGGTCGCAAGGTTTGTATATCTCATCAGTCGCATATTTATTTGCCACCTAATATCCTGAAACAAACTTCACAGCTTACGTCTGCTTCTGCGTCACAGTTCATGTGAAAGTTGTTTTCCTTGAAGGAAAAGTTAAGTGCAAAATCCAGTTTGCACATTTTCCGCCTTTCCCAATTACAGCTGATCTGCCAAGATACGTTTAGTGTCTTTAGTTTTGCACAAGTAATGGAAACTCATTGCCCACCAACTAGCATTGGGCATAATGTGTGGGTATGGTGGTATAGTTGAATAAGGAGAGTTCAGTACATGGACCTGAACCTCAAACACTATTATTCTCCTCCCATCCAATAAATAAACCAGCAAAGAAAAACAGGCTGATTCCAAAATCCTAAAAAGTTTCATATCAGTCGACTCCGTCCCCAATCTTTACATTAACCAGCCTCACGTCCACCATTACAGCTGTGATTTTCATGTGATGTCCTCCTCTCTCAGACACTTCTCTTCCATACTGTGCAAAACAATGTTCTTCCTCTTGTCTCTCCTTACCATTTTTTCCTCAGCTCTCCTTTTAGCAATCCTGGAACTTATTACAGTTATTAGTGTTAGCTGACTAGTGGTTGGGCAGCCAATCTAAGTAGGGGTCATCACGTTATTCATGAGCTCCCAATAAAAGGCAAAAGACAAAAGTTTCAGGGAAAGATGTAAAACCACATCTGGGCATTTTTCATCCCAATCAAAAACATTTTCTACGCAGACCAAGGTACAAATTGAGAGGATGGGGTGTCCTGGAATGGTAAAGTGACCTTGCTTTGAACCGATATACATTTGCAAGGAACCTCCCACTCATTCACATCCATCCATTACCTTATCTGCTTAATCCTAGTCAGGGTCGCAGTGAGTCTTTTACCCTTTCACCGGGTGAAGGGCAGGGCAATACACTATCTTATACAAACCAAGGACAAGGTGCCAATCCATCGCTGAGCACACACACACACACAAGGAGTACCCAAGTTACCTGACCTCCAAGTTTTTGGACTGTGGGAGGAAGCAAGATATGGGGAGATCATGGAAACTCCACCCAGATGGGGACTCGAACCCAACACCTCAGTGGTCAGAGGTGACTGTGCTAAACTACCAAGTTGCCATGCTGCCCTCATTCACTGTAAACAAAATAGTTCTTTTGTCATTATTTTTACTCACCGGAACGTCAATCTTGATGAGGGCGATATCAGCCTTTTCGTCCACATCTTTAATCTTGGCGTCGAAGGTGGCGCCAGTCTTCAGCTCCACTTTGACTCTGTGCTTGTTGGCCACAACGTGAGCGTTAGTGACGATCAGGCCATCCTCAGACACAATGAAGCCCGAGCCACTAGCCACTGCCACCTCCCTCTTAGTGAAGACCATCCTGAGAGAGAAAGAGAAAGGAATTGGGATAAGAGGCCAATGAGGCTCCTCTCTGCTTCTCACGAGGTCAGTGTCATTCTGTACGAGCCTCATTTTTGATGATCAACATAACTGGCTAATTAACTTTTTCATACATGAATAATGAAAAAATCAGTCACTCAGGTGGACAACATGCACTTCATCCATATGATTGCCAAGAGTTTGAATTGACTTGAGGAGAACTTAAAAATAATAATAACAATAATAAATGTAGACTATGCTACTTGTCACCAAGTTTCCCTGAATGCTGCCATGGATCTCTGAGGATTTGACTGTTTGGAGTAATTGCTGTCGAGAGTTTCAGTAATGTGAGATGAAATGGCTTCATCTCTCATGAGAGACACTTTGATGAGGAGCTCTAATTTTCAGCATCTACATTCCACAGTAAAACGGTCCCTGAGGGCCAAAAGTATGTGTCCCAGCTCAGTGAGCCTAATGCCTTCTTGGCTGAACAGAGAGCAAGGGAACGTCCTCTGATGAACGACTTGCCAAAAACATTCGGGCCAAGATCCAAACACGTTCCCATCTTAAAATGCACCACATCTTACTTTGACTTAGAGGATATTTACAGTGATTTGTGAAAGTATTCACTCCCCTTGGCATTTTTTGCAATTTGCTACCTCATAACCTGGAATTAAATGGATTATATGAGGGTTTGCATCATTTCATTTACAGAACATGTCTACAACTTCTAACATCTAATTTTCTTTTTATTGTGAAGCAAAACAACAAATAGGATGAAATAACTAAAAACTTTAGTGCGCATAACTATTCAACACCCTAAAGTCAGTACTTTGTACAGCCACTTTTTTGTGGCAATTACAGCTGCAAGTCACTTTGGATAAGTCTCTATGAGCTTGCCACATCTTGCCACTGGGATTTTTGCCCATTCCTCCAAGCCAAACTGCTCTAACTTCTTCAAGTTAGATGTTTTCTGCTGGCGAACTGCAATCTTCAATTCTGAGCACAGATTCTCAATTAAAGTCTGGGCTTTGACTAGGCCATTCCAATAAATTTACACATTTCCCCTTAAACCACTCAAGTGTTGCTTTAGCAATATGGTTTGGGTCATTGTTCTGTTGGAAAGTGAACCTCCATCCCAGTCTCAAATCACTGACAGACCCAAAGAGGTTTTGCTCAAGAATATCCCTGTATTTAGCACCATCCATCTTCCCTTCGGCTTATTGTGGTTGTATGGACAGATACTCCAGTCTGCCTGGGAACTCTGCAGCTCCTTCAGGGTTACATTTGTCCTCTGTGATGGCTTTCTGATGAATGCTCTCCTTGCCCAGTGTGAGAGTTTTGGTAGGCGGCCCTCTCTTGGCAGGTTTGTTGTGGTACCCTTTTCTTTCCTTTTGATGACAATGGATTTGATGGTGCTCCAGGGGGACCATCAGAGATTTCAATATTTTTTATAACCCAACCCTGACTTGGACTTCTCAATAACTTTGTCCCTGACCAACACAAATCTTTACACTGACTGCCAGCATGTTATAAAATAGGTTTTAAGGGACTTTTACTGGTCTATAAATCACAGCCTACTTATCTGTATACTGCAGAGATATGAGCCAAACTCTCAGATCACTAGAAACCTCTGTTAGTCCTGTCTAAGATAAAGACTAAACACGGTGTTAAGTTATTATGCTGCTTTTAAATGGAACCCATTGACAGAATGTTAGAACCAGACTAAATCAAGACTAAAAATGTTTGTATTTCAACAGCTTTCATTTTAAAACACTGTTCACACTTTATTCTGTAACAGCACCACTATACTAGTTTATCTTAAATGATTTCTCTTTTCCATCCATTGTTTTGATCATATTTTATTGAAATGTATCCTTTTTAAATTTTGTTGATTTACTTTAGATTTTTTTTTTATTCTACTGATATGACTTTTGATTTCTTCATTTGTAAAGCAAAGACTGTATAACGGGTGCTGTATAAGTAAACATGCCTTTTAGGACTTGATGATGCTTTAGGTCATATTTATGCAGAAATGGAGAATTTCTCAATCTATGCAAAAAAATGAAGATTTCAACTCCAGGATGATTTGTGGTAATATTATGCAGAAAATCATACAGGAATGTATAAGCTTGTCACGTAACCAATCAACCCTCAAATCTACTGGACAGTCAGTCATTATCTGCTTTCTTCACAGCTCTGTGGATTCACATAACATGTATTTGAGATTTTGGAGCTGTGCACATTGAGTTTCTGTCTGTTTTGCTTACCTATAAACCTTTTCTCCACGTGGCACCACAAGTGTATCTTCACAGACGTATAATTCAGTCTTAGACACTTTACATTCCAACGTAAACAGCTGTGCGGTGGTCTCAAATATCTCTAAATCTTCTCAGGATTGCCTCTTTCAGTGTCAAAAGATGCATAGCAATGACACTTTCAACAGATCCTCCAGATATTTACAGACCACCAGTTGACTGCTTTATCTCCTTGATCTCTTATCTACATGAACCCAGAGTCTCACTTTCAACTCAAGGTTCCTCCCAGCATTTCCTCCTCATGTTCTTAAACAATTTCGCCTTTCGATCCATCGTTCCTGTCAGTTCTTCCTCATAAACTTAGGGAGTTCTTCCTTTCAAGCCTTGGTTCCTCACAGCATTTCTTCCTCGTGTTCTTAGGAGGTTTCACCTTTCAATGCAGGTCCTTTTAGCAGGTTCACCTCATGTTCACTGAAAGTTTCTTCATTTAATTCTTGGTTCCTCTAAGCAGTGGTTCTTAGAAAGTTTCTCCTTTTCACCTACTTACATCTCAAACTTGACTCGGTCTTGCAGGATCTTCCTCTTCATCATTCGACACTCTGACCCTTTCTAACTCAGGATGACACCCAGGTGCTTGTCCAGTCTCTCGTCATCTCAAGACTTGACTACTGCAACTTACTCCTGGCTGGTCTTCATATGTGAGCCATCAGGCTCCTGCAGCTGATCCAGAATGCAGCTGCTTCGCTGGTCTTCAATCAGCCCAAGTCCTCCCACGTCCACTGCTGTGTTCACTTCACTGGCTTCCTGTAGCTGCTCACATCAGATTCAAAACCCTGATGCTCACCTACAAAGCAAGAAATGGACCAGCACCTCTACCTAAAGGCCATGGTCAAGTCTTGAGCCGCATCTCGAGCCCTTTGAGCTTCTAGTACGGCTCGGCTTGACCTGCCATCCTTCAAGGCACGTGGTAGACTGGCATCAAGACTCTTCTCTGTCCTGGCACCCAGGTGGTGAACAAACTCCCACTGTGTCTCTTCACACACAGACTGAAGAGCATCTCTTTGTGGAGCACTGAAGCAGCACTAGTTTAAACACTTATTGTAAAGCTGTAAAGCTCTTATATTGTGTATCTTTCCTTCTTTCTAGGTATTAGTGATGGTTTAAGTTCTAACAGTGTCTGAACACAGTCTTCTTCTTCATGTTGTTATAGAGTTTCTCTTTTCAAGGTTCTCTCAGTGGTTCTTCCTCCTGTTCTTAGGGAGTTTGTACTTTTTGACCCTGGGTCCTTCATCCTCTTGGTTCCTCATTTTCTCAGTTTCTGCTTTTGAACCTTGGTTCTTCTCAAAGGTTCTTAACTGATGTTCTTAGAGAGAGATTTTCCTTTTGACTCTTGGTTCCTCATGTTCTCAGAAATGTTCTCATTTCAACACTTAGTTCCTCTCAGTGGTTCACCCTCATGTTCTAGGAGAGTTTCTCTTTCTGAGCCTTGGTTCCTCTCAGCATTTCTTCCACGAGGGGTTGGTTCTTTTGAGTTTTGGTTCCTTTGAATTCTTTTACATGCAGCTTAATAATCAGACTGATGGCTCAAACAGAAGAGAAAATGTCCATATACACACCTCAACCAGTGTACAATTGGCCAACTGCAGCCAGTCTGAAGGAACCCATGTATTCACACCAAGCTTAGATCAACTCAGACCTTACCAATTAAACTGGACTGTTTATATAATCATAACAAGACCTTTTGATTTTAGACCATATAACCTGGATGATATCCACCATCAAATCCAACCACAGCATTCTGACATCTGAGTGAATGTTTTAAGCTTTATAGGTTGACTCAGAGCAGCGTAAAACACTTTACTGTTCTCATAAAGATCCCAAATAACTTGAGAGTTGAACCCAGATGATACAAAGTGGAAGAGTATTGAAGATGAGCCAGGAAATACAAATGTTTCTGGTTAAAAAGGAACCAAAAATGAAGAGTCAGGTCAGTGAGTCAGTACGCCTTTGAGTCAGAGGTCTTACTTGCGGTAGAGTTCGATATGAACCACAGCTGGGGCAATTTTCTCCACCACATCAGCGATGAAGTTGTATCTGTGGCGTGGGCTGTCGGGATTCTCTTCATGACCTGTAAAACAACACAAACACTCAGCGGAGGATGAAACTGACAGTAAAACATCCAGATAAGCATACGGCAAGACACACTACACAGCATGTCTAGATGCCAGGGTTCATTTTAGCACTAGGCGAAGGTTGGCAGGCACCAAGGGCCCCCTGTAGCCACAGCCCCTATAATATATTGTACGTGTTGATATTAAATAATACATTTCAAATTTTGAATTTGGCTATAGTAGATTTTATAATGCCACATTAAAGCTGCAGTTGAGCTGAAAACTTGAACAAAACTTGAACAAAATGTACAACTTCCAGGTCCCTCCCCCTCCCTCTTTGCTGCGCTCCAGCCCCCTCCAAAGCCCCTGGAGGACCGGCCTCTATGAGCAGAGATTGACACTCTTTCAGAAATGCCTGCAGGCTTTGATTGGTTATTTTAATTCAGTCGTGGTGGTATTGAAGTACTACTGTCAGGACATAGTGACAGTTTTCACAAATACAAACTTTAACACTTTGCCACTTTTAAATCCGACTGAAATCTGGATATGAAATAAAAATGTAAAATAATCATTTCAAAACTATAATAACCCAAATTCAACTGTTTTCTTTCACCTAGGGTTAAATCTGGGCCTGCTTGTATCTGCCCCACTTAGTAACCCATCTGTTGATGCACAATGTGTACAGAAACACAGACAAGTGAAGCTCTCAGATCCTGATATAATGCATGCCAGATAAACATGTTCAGGAATACCTTAGAGAACTCTTACTGACAGCCTTTCGTAACTGGTGGATATGCAACACTTTACCTTTGCATAAGTCACATTTCATAACATCTGCAGGCATGAACATCAGCACTGTTTTTCCCTGCAGGTCCTGGTCCAACCCTTGGGATTACATTTTAAGTGAAGCACATTTGGACCAAAAGTACCTAAATGTTTATGATATTTGAGGTTCTGCTCAAGGCATGACAAACATGGGCTGAGTAAGACAATTACCAAAAATCAGGAACAGCTGGGCAGAGCTCACACTCACCTCAGAATAAGGCAAAGCACAAGACATATGGAGCTTGCAAACCACCCACAAGTAGCTGCTTTTCCATTCATTTTATAATATATGTGGGAGCTCATAAAGTCCAAATATTTCTCCTTAAGTTCTTCAGCAAGAGAAAACTGTGTGACATTGGAATATAGATACAGCAGAAGACATACTAGCCAGCAAACAACCTCAATAATCACTATTAATCACTAGAATAGGAGATATTAGTCCATAAACAACCTCAATAATCACTATTAATCACTAGAATAGGAGATAGTCTAAAAACAACCTCAATAA